>JAUZST010025289.1:0-58274 GCA_034779995.1 Parotocinclus haroldoi
GTATATATATATATATATATATATATATATATATATATATATTTATATTTATATTCTTTATATTCTATATTTCTCCTTCAGCTTATATATGTAACTTCATGAGATATTGTATGTTTAAAAAATATGACACAAGCAGTACATCTGAATGCAACTGTAAACAGTGAAGTAAATGTTGCTTCCAAATTTGTGGCAATAGTGTGGTAAAATATCTTTATGGTTTCAGCATGACAATGCCTCCAGTGCACAAAGTCAAGTCCCTAAAGAAATAGAATATATATATGCTGACAGCAAGTCGGGTGCCATTGCAGGGCATCCGTGCCTGACCTAACGAATACCCTTGTGGCTGAATGGAACTGAATGTCAATTTTATAATGCAGGGTGCATTTTTATATGTGGGGATATGCCTTATGGAGATATGACTGACCATGGTTTAGAGTAACATATAAAAGGATATTTAACCATGTGTTGTCAAGTTTCTTATTGTTTTCCACTTTGAGTGTATTGGGTATGTTATGTATAGTTTAAATTCTGTCATTTGTTTCCTGGTCTACGACAAAAAAACACTGATCACTGGTCTTGTGCTACCTTTCACTTTTTCCAGCATACTACAGTAAATGGATTTCCTCCTGTCTCCATTCATCTTTTTCTCGTGTTTTAACCTTAGAATCATTCTGTGGAACTGAGAAAATGTCAACCAAATTAGCATGAGAGTACTCACGGAGGGGAGAAGGACCAAGTCAGAGCGTGGCAAGTAACTGTGTCCGATCAACCTGTACCAGAGAAAAGAGAACAAGAGTGATTGAAACCACATTAAAAATAAGAGAAGTCAGTCAGACGAGTCAGAGGAACGTAGGTGTTTTGTCACTGTATAATAATTTTATAATAATTTTAAAAAAGAACAAACCGAAACCAGTTTTGGATTCTAGTTAACACCACCAACATGAAAGACAACTGGAATTGGCACATTCTGGTGAACTGACACATTGACTTCCTGGTGACATTTTTGGAGAATTATTTGAATTAACAGAATTTAAAAGTCTGTCATTTATATTCACAGTCACTTTTAGCAGTTTACATAAGGTGATTACATTTAGTCTTTTAACATCATATGCAAAGACATGCAAAGAATAATTTTGTTATTTTGGTTTGTGTTTGTGCAGCCTATGGGTGGCGCAGCTTTCATGGATACTATCGCACCATCTGCACAGTGTCCTTAATGCTTCCCGGTCTTTAAGTGACAGAAATCAGATATTCACACAATAATTATAGAACATGAATTAACACATTAGTATGACCCTATGTAGGGGAAAGGTGTGACAAGAGGATAGTGTGATGAATCAATTGTTAACGCCCCCCCCCCCCCAAGTTTACACTTATCTATCCAGAGTGACTTACAACTGATACAGTCTTACAATGCAAGCAACTGAAGGATAAGAGCCTTGCTCAATGACTCAACAGTGGTAACTTGACAGAAGTGGGATTTGAACCCTTAAAGTTCAAGTCTACAGTCCAGTACCATTACCGCTTAACACTGGACAACCATTTACATATTGGTAAAATGGTAATTCAAACACCCCAGTCACTGCTAGTTGCACACTAAGTACCAGTTACTAAAACCATTCAGATAAATCCGTTAGAACACTTTTTCTCTTCCATATACTTCTTTGCCATTCTCTAAAGCAATCTGGAGCACTATAGTAGTCATGGTGCATTTCAGAGACAAGTGTAAGAGCCAGTGCTCTTACACATCCAGCTTATTCAAACAACTACAAGAAACTATGCTTTTTAAAGTAATATATAATTGTTTATTTTATTACCATGGTTAAACGTAAACATATGACCCTTGCTCAAACATCCAATACTGGTAGAATGGTGGGGCTGAGATGTAAGCCTTCAATCCTTTCAATCCAAAGTCCAGGACAATAATCAGTGAGCCAAATGATCATAGAACTAGCAAATCTCAAGCATCTGTGCATCAACGTGAACAGAAGTGGCCTTCTCTAGTCACACTGTATTACTCAGTGTTTTCATCTCAGATGTAGATCAGAAAGAAAGAATCGTGTTAGCTGTTATTCTGTTGGATTAACTGGGGGAAATAAATTGGGAAAGAAATATAGTAATAAAATAGTGACAACTGGTACTACAGTCTGCCTGTACACAAGCACAGCTGTAGAGGGATATACAAGCTGATCCAGGTGTCTCTATGGAATTTCTTTAAATCTGATAACAGTCATAATCCAATTCAAGATATTGGTGTTTGCTGTTCCTGTGCTAACTTCAGACAATGATCAGATTATTAGTGTGGATGTAAACACACAGCTAGTGAACACAGAACAGCTCTGTCTTTTATCCAATTTAGTAAGGATGAAATTTCATGTAGTTAGATCAGAGACTATTGGGACTAGTTGTCATTGGCACCACATGCAACTAGATCCATTGTTGTTTGATATTGTTTCATTTTCATACAGTGTATGGTGTGTAGTGTTGCAGACATATGCTGCTAATAATGTAACTTTTGTCACATCAGTTTCCATACGAGATAGTTCCATCTCCAATCTCCAGCTCCATGTCACATTCAAGAACTGATGCTCTACATCACCGACACGAGCAATCTGGAGATCAGCGAGCCACTTTTGAAACGTTTCCCTCTGAATTTCACTTTGCTTTTCTCTCTCTCTCTCTCTCTCTCCCTCTCTCCCTCTCTCCCTCTCTCCCTCTCTCACACTCACACACTCACACACTCACACACTCACACACTCACACACTCACACACTCACACACACACACAGTACTGATGACAAAGTCAAAATCCTAGAGTAAAATCCTTTATAAAGCAGCAGTTAAATCCTATGGACCTTTCCCTATCTGCCCTCTACTATCAATTTATGTCACTTTCTAGTCACACACATTTCTTTAACTTCCACATGGAAAATGTATTTGATGTTTGATTCACAGAGTAAAACACACATGGAGAAGATGCTGTAACATAATATGAGTGAGGCATCTTGATATTATATGAAATAAGCTCCATCAGTGTATTGTTAAACTGAAAGTCAGAATACATTAGAAGTTAACATCAAATTCCAAAATTGTAGCCAACATGTTGAAAAGTAAGCCAAAAATAAGAGCACTTCTGATATAAATAAAAGGAAATTTACATTCAACAATCTACATTCAAAAACATGTATACGTAAGAATAGAGTTAACCTTGAGAACTGGACTAAACGTTAGTTCTGAGGAAACCATATGACACACCCTTAGTGCATGTTTAAATATACTGGTTTCATATATGGCTGGTCACACAGACATCTGTTTGTATCCCAACAAGAAAAAGGCCAAAAAACATTATTGCATGTCTACTAAATAACTTCTAACATGTACTTCTAACTATTCTTGAATAGGTGGCATATCTGAATGATCAAAAACGTTTTTGGAGCTGGGCGAATAGAATTTGCATCATAATGTTGTTGTATACTACATTGCTATAACAATACCTTTAGAAAACAATGTAAAATTTACGATAATTTAATACTGGGTGCAAACAATATTAATTTCTTCATTGCATCAGAGTGCAAATAGTACATGTCGCAATTTAATCGGCCACGAAAATATTATACTACATTGCTGTTTCTTTTTTTTTTTTACTGGTTATTGTTGTGGGGGTTTTGGTGACTACCCTGCAGAACACAAAGTGAATGAATAAGAGTAGCCTTTATAGGATGCCAGTACTGCAGGGCTATCATCACACAAATCTGTGAGCTGTTTCTGTATTACAAAGTCACACAACCTGGGTCCCTGTTGTGCGTTAGCATTAGCACGTCAATATGTAGGAAAATATAAAACACTTCCATGAGTTTCTGTTGATAATTTGCATACTGACTGAATACTAAGTGTTCAAGTGAATGTTAATGAGTCAAATGATTAAAATCAGATCCTGACATGTAAACATACAGCTACGTCCAAGACTACACATAGCCCTAGGATAAAGACAAGGTAATTCAATTTAATGCAACAAGACATTTAGGGCCTGACTAACTAAGATCACAAAATAAACAATACTGATCTGTAGTTAAATATATTGCATGTGTGTTTAGTGGGTTTTATAAAGGCATCTCAATATCTCTTTAATTGCCAACCGATGCAAAGGATGCACATGATACTTAGAGCAAGGTAGGTCTCAGTTCTCCATGCCTAGTACAGGTTTCTAAGAGTGCAGAAAGCTGAACAGATATCCCACAAATCACCTAATAATAATATTGCTGAAAATGGCAGGCCAGAAAATTGATAAACTGACTTGATGGGGAAGCATCATAATGACAGGCATTTTATGGCTGTATAATTCATACAATGAACTTGTTAGCAGTGAGTGTGGCTTTAATAAGAGAAATAATTAATGCGTGTCTAAATACTTTGTGTAGCTGTATAGTGTATCTCTTACAGTGTGTTTAACGGAAACAGTTTACTTCAAGCAACACAGAAAACATGTTCCAAATTGTGCTTTTTGTCACATATTAGCCACTTTAGTCTCGTCAGGGTGCACTGGCATCTATTCTCAAATAGCACTGGGTGCAGATATAAGGTGTAAGCATGCCCAGTCACAGGACTGTGTAGAGGTCATAGTTGCAGTACCAGGTGATAATCCCCTGACCAGCCTCGCTTCCCTCTGACACAACCTGTCGTTGCTGTGTGCAATGTTTTTTTGATTGGTTGCCTTTAACCTCTTGTCTCTTGCTCATTGTGTGCTTTTCTTATTGCATCCAGAGGTTCGACTTGCTGTGGGTGTTTCATGCAATTTGAGCAACACATACAGAGACAGACGCACACTCTCATTCTGTTCCCTGACTATGTCCAATTAAAGGTAGGTCGGCTCCGGCAGCACTGCACGGCAGCCACTTATTCTGTTACCGTTGGGCGATCCTTCATGCTCAGCTCTGGCTTTCTTTATGTTAGTCTTCCTCCCAAAGGGCAGTGGCTAACTCCATCACTGGGACAAATGACCCATCAGTGCCACCATTCATCAACCACCCAGGAATCACTCACCTGGACCTGCCCATCCCTCCTCCCACTACCTCTGTCTCAAACATCAGTGCTGCACCACCTACACACCATACTGAAACCAAGTGAGCGCGTGCGTGTGAGGTAGTGAAAACAAGAAGAACTTAGTAGGCAGCTAAACTGCATTATAAATCTCCCACACATGGCACAACCAATATATACAAGACAAAATATATGATAAAAATTCACACCACACACTTCCGAAAATAGAACTATCCTGCAGAGACACATGCAGCTGATAACGTCTCCTGTGTAGTGGTTTCGACTCGGTTGTCAGTGTGGTTTGGGTGTTTTTATTGCCTGTTCTGAAACCCACATCATGCCCTCACCTCTGCCAGCAGCAATGAGGATCTTTATGTAAGTGATGAAGCAGGGAGCAAATGAAATCACTGCAATTTGGCAGCAAACGTAATGCATGTCCTGCATAATAGAAAGGACCAGCCATACACTGCTCACTGATGAGCTAAGTGGGAGTGTTCTTATTAATTAAGACAGTCTAATTTCCATAAATCAAAACACCCCATGTGTGAAGGAAATCCTTGTTAAAAAGAACAAAAAAGCTGGGAGGAAAGTGGGGAGACAACATGCAAGCAGATGGTCTTTTAACATCGATAGATTTATGGATAAATAGAAAGACAACAAGTGTTTTATCTCCTTCCTTAATTCTGAGCAATTATAATATTTTTCCTCAATATCATAAAAAAATACATATGGGGAAATTGCTCATTTGGTGCTGCTTTGCCAATGTAGTTTCCATGGAAACCAAGCAACACCGACTACAAGCACGATTTTTCTGTGCAAGATACCGAAACACCAGAGTAACCTCTTGTTCCTGGGAGATGAACTTTGGCTTTTCTTCTAAATATGGCAGGGGTTAAAGTACAAGTTTCTATTAGGTGAAGATGCAGAGCTCATACATGCATACATTTCCAAGAACTAAAAACTCAAAGATAAAAATATACTGATGTGGCTGGCTGAGTGAGTCTTATTGCACCAATGTTACAAGTTTTCAGCTTTGACTTACTCTGGTCAAAGCTGCACAAAATCAAACTTGCACAAAATGATCTTGTTACAACAGTATGTTAACTCCAGGATATATTAATATTCCAAATACAGTTGGTTCCCGTAGTCGTTTGATCTGTTGTTGCTGTTGAATAATCTATTTCAGTTTAAAAAACAGATCTGAAAATGTTTACATTTAGTCTTTAAAAACAGACTATGTTCATACAGCAGCTAAATATTTTTTGAATTGCTATCCAGTTAAAGTTCCACAACACATACCCATGTTAATATATCAATCACTATATTTACTGACTGTGTACAATAAATATAAAAAAGAAAAATAATTTGTTGCAGGAACCCATTGCTGGCAATGCATAATCCTTAGTGCACAGTAGTGGTTTATGGTATACCTATACCACTATATAATAACATATCAGAAATAACGCCTGCTATGCTTCAGAAATCATACAATTATACAATATTGTTTGCTGCTACAGAGCTCTGAGTAGAAAGGCACCACCAAACTGAATTCTGCTTATGCCAGGTAGCATAACATACAGCATATCATAACGTAATGTTAACAGCAGGGACAGGCTCCGTTACTATGAGAGATTAAAGATCAAAAATAGTGAGACTGGAGTTGGAAACGAATAACTTGCTGTGTCTGTAGTTATAAAGTTTAGTTTGGTTTTATAAGCTCCAAAAACAGACCAAAGGGCTATATATAGCAAAGTTTGTTGAGCAGTTTTTGCCACTGGTCATAACATAAATAAGTTCCTCAATCAATCAAAAACATGTTGGAATACCAAGAGTGCACCCAAAGATGCTCATTAGATTCAATGCCTTAACCAACAGCACCAGTCAAACAGTGAAGCCGAAGGCTGAAATATAACTTCAAAAGCGTTTTTCTAATGGCAATGCATATGACAGGAAAAACAAGTGGTGAAGCAACATTGAGAATGAATTAACAATACAGCTGAGAGAGAGAGAGGTTCAGAGCAATGGTTAAAACACTGGATTTGAGGTACGTCTTGCCAGGCGGATCTTTTTTTTTTCTAGTTCTGATTCTAATATATTGCAAATTGCACAATAAAATATTTACATTCTGCAACTGTTTCATTTAATAAATTAATTAATTCGTATACAATGTAATTTTGTGGGGTGAAGTAAACCCTATTGTAATCAATGTTTGTTCATGTATGTATGTGGATGTCTATTAATCCATGACACCCTTTTGGATAGATGCTGTGGGAAATGTACAGCCTTCAGTGAATTTGTGTGGCATATCCTGTAGTTCTGCTCAGCAATCCAGGGTAGAATTTATAGCATAGCCCTGTAATCGTAATGGGGCATGTGCTTTCACTAAATTTACAATGAGTCATAAAACCTTGAAACTGCAAAGTAAATGGCAACAAGTATGTCCAGTTCAGCTCCGAACTGGGTTCAAATCCCAACTCTGGGCTTTTTGCCTCTTAACCCACAATTGTTTGGATTAAAAGACTGCATTGGTTGTAAGTTACTCTAGATAAGTGTGTTTGCTAAATGACCAAATATTTCACATAAACATACGTAACATAATACGTTTCCAAATATAAAACAGGAAAATTTCCCTCGAAATTACATGAAATATACATGCATCTCTGGGCAGAACTTTCACACTTCACACCGAGTCAACAACAATCATTCCAAGCAGCAAAGCAATTGACAAGGTTTTATGGGTGGAAAAAGATCCAATCTGAAGGGAGTTTTCTTCATTTCTGGAGATTTGAACTGAAGTACTCCCACCTGCTGTAGCCAAGGTGAAACATCAATAGAAAAGAATATACTGATCCATTCTTCAACTTGTTCCTCTCTGCTAGAGAATAATTCATGAAGGTGTAGTGGAATACACTCAAGTTCATGCTAATACTGGTTGAGTAGAAGACTTCACCCCATGTCTGTCAGTCAGTGAAAAATGATGAGCAAGGTAAAACGCTGACTTCTGAAGACTGTAGCGTATTCGAGGCCTTAGACATCTACATGATACTAAGTTAAACAGAAACTTGAGTCAGGTACAGAAAAAGAAACATTGAATTTTTTACTATGGACACACACAGGAACTTATTCAAGCCTGAGCAGAGGCATGGTGACGCTAATATTTCCAGACATTCGATCACGATAAATACGATCACAACCTCAGCAGTGCAAATCAGCTTTACTTTACCAGACAAGCAGTTCAAACATCAACCCAATCATATCAATCAGCCTGCTAGCCTGATGACGGTGTGCCTTAAAAAGTGATGTGCCAATTTCAGGACTGTCAGACATGATTTATTAAAATATCAGCATGACAGAATTAACAAAGGGGTGGCACCACCTCACCAGTTACAAGCTGTAAATAACATATGCATGGGGGAAGCCATGCAAGGACACAAAATGACAAAACTGTTATAGATATTAATATTTCCTTTCCTTGTCATTGGTTATTTATTCGCTGCTGTTCCATCTGGCCTGGCTCTGGTATTGAGGCGATCCATCCTTCGGCTTTACCTTGCTGAACAGTGCAGTTGATTTAAGCGCATGATGTATAGCAAAATATTTACGTTTTAATGATGCAGAGAGAGATAAGATCATCTCACAGAGGTAAATTATCACAAGACATCTCATTAAAATAATAAACAATCAAGGTTACAACAGGGTGAACCGTCAGAGGCTTTTAACCCACTTAATTTAAATAAAAACCAACAAACCACTCTTACATACTACAATACTTTTGAATTTTGTATGAGAACTAGTTGGATCATCATCTAAGATGATTAAGATTAAGATTTTCCAGAATTACGCGAACATTTCTGGGACCAGAAGGTTAGAAGACCAGGTGTATTGGTATGCACATAATAAGGGATAGAGACAACTGGTCAGATATTCTCTTACATACATTGATTTCTATTCAACATACAGATGTGCATTTTACAAGCACAGGCTACTTGCCCTTGAACGCTCTAATAATGGAAAACATGCTAAATGTAAATATGGTTTATTCCCAGCTGAGCTGACATTTTAAGTGGCAGTTCTTTCTTGCAAACTAAAAATTAATGTTATGATAATCGTTGTGTTCTGCTTTTCATAATGCAATGGATGTCAGTTTGGTCAGTGCGGTTATCATGTCTGAAACATCTCAGACTCAGTCATTAACATGATGGTAAGCTCATTCTCAGTGTCCCAAAGAGGTCAATTGAATAAACTAAATCCCCCATCACTTGCAGCTTCATTTGAATCACAAGGTCACACTCGTATAACAAATTCCTATTCATGACTTTGCAAGTCAGGGGGAAAAAAATCTTCCAAATCAAACTCAAAAAGCTCTTTACCCCATAACAATCCAATCCAGTTGCAATTGTGTTTGGTAAATAAGAATGGATTGTTTTTCTGTTGGGAGGAGATGTGGCAAGGATCTGCTGCTTAAATGTAAAGTGACAGATGTCCCAGTCTAAGCGCTGGAGGACTGTTTCTTGCCTTAATGAGCCAATGGAGAAAAGTCACCTGAATGCAGAACAGATTGCAAAGGTTGGGCTAAAGGACAAGAGCTTGAACAGCTACAGAACTGAGCAAGTATAACTTTGTTTCAATCACAATAATTAAGGAAAAGATTATGGAAGTCAAGATTAATTAGATATAAATTCAGTAAGCATCCTTCCTCCTAATCTGTGAATGTGTCATATAGACTATTTAATGCAACTGACTGTCCAAAGTCCAATATCAATATAAAATATCAGCACAATGGGCCAATACCAGATTGAGTACCAGCCATTTTCTTAGACAACTAGCATATTTTTCATGCTATGGATGCAAGTGATGTTATATGACATTACACAGGTTATACATAACACCATGGGACACAGACCCTAAAGGACACACCCTTTGGTTATATATAGTTATATATATTTATATTTAAGTGTTGTTTGGTAATGTTCCGATTCTAGAAAAGCTCATCTGCATGATGCAATGTGGTTTATGTCTGTTTTGTGTATTGGGAATTAATTACACTGTACCTACTGTGAGCTGGTATTTTGTATGTGTGGGTGTCTTGAGTGGGCTGAGCGGCCTCTCTGCGGCCTTCCCCTCATTCTGACTGGTAAATAGTCCTTATCAGTGCTGGTAATTCTGTCTGTGTGCATGGCTATGTAATAAAGACTACAGCATGAGCAAAGTTTGTTGTTTCCACTTTGCTTTGTTTGTCTAGCCCTGCACTACTATAGATCTAGTTAGCTAGGCATAGATACAAGGATGCACTTAATAATCCAATCATAGTTGGATTTCTGTATTTACCTGACTGTTTAAGTGGTCATCTGTTTAGACAGTGTACTCCGATCTAGAAGTCTGATTTAAAAATTGCCAGGTGTCTTATTTACATAGGCATGGTACAGCATTTTTCTATGGCATCTTGCAACCCTGGAACTTATCACATGCTAAACTTTTATCAAATACTTTTGTGGAGACTGAAATGCAAGGCATACTCTGTCATTTTAATTGTTAATTCACATTATTTCCCCCCATACATTTAATTTTGAATTAGTGTGTGAAATCAAAATATAGATCAACAGCATGAAAATACAACTACAAATGACAAAAGTAGCATGTACAAAAGACCATAACGTTTCCTTATCTTTCATAGCTTAATTGTCTGTGCAATATGTTTGCAAAATAATCCATAATAATGTTATGGGCCAGCCAATGTAGTGAAATTTACAAATCTAATTGGCCAGATACCTAGTCCATTTATTAGTAGACACACATTACAAAACCCTTTCAAACTGGAAGTGTACGCATGCACATAGTCAGAGAAAAAGCTTTTTTAAATGTTTTGATTAGTTAGATATACATGTGCCCTATCTGAATTAGATCATGTATCACTTCGCGGTTCGCCTTTCACGGACTCACAGACTATATCATGGATTTTCGCTAATTTGCGGGTTTTTTGCGATCTGCACATGCATAGTACGTGTGGTATAGTTAACATATACATGTACATGTATTTGATGAACCTTTACATTAAAAAAAAAAATCACAAAATGTATTTAAAAAATTGTATCTATTAATTCTAACAATAAAGGATTGTTATAAATCATAAAATATTACGATTTATAGTAAATAGCGTATTTACTCAGCGGATGAATACGCACCAAAAACGAGAAGTAACTGCGGTGTTGTGTTCACTGTTTGTGAAAGTTTCATTATAGACTGAATTCACCACCCAAATGTTCTGCAAGTTCGACGGCTAAAATAATGTATAAACACTAAAATAAATATAGTGTGTCCCTACTTCACGAATTCTCGTTTATCGTGGGTGGTCCATGAATGTAACCCCTGCGATAAACAAGGGAACACTGTGTGTGTGTGTGTGTGTGTGTGTGTATATATATATATATATATATATATATATATAAAAGATTTAGCTTGAGCACGGGTGACGTGATATATGTAAACACTGTACCCAACATCTATCTCTAGAGACGCCAGTTTACCAAATTAAGGTATTTGGGGACTGTCTGTAGAAATGAGAGTATCTGGGGAAAACCCATATGACACAGGAGCTTTAAGATAACAGCACTACTTACTGCGCCATCATGATGCCCTGTGTCATTAGTGCTTTCACTTATCTATTATGCAGCACTCTTTGCCCTGCAGAAACTGCTGCCCTTATCTGATCTGCAGCACATTCACTGGTAGAGCAATTCCAACATGCAGAATTTGGTTTTGTTTTATTTTTTGATTAGCTGCCAAAACAATAGCATAAAGCAAGCTGTTTATTTTCTATTTGCACCTTTTCAGAACAAAGAATGGGAATTGTTTTTTGAGATGAAAACAAAACAATCTAAAGTATACCGATTTTATGTCCTTTTGATATAGGCATCTGCAAATCAGAGCGTATCAGCAAACATATATAAGTAGGAGTGGAGATAGGCGGGAAGAGAAGAAACGTTACTAATGTATCTATGTTATGTTTACTGAAATGTGTTGTTCAATATTTTACTGCATGTTAAGGGATTTAAAGCATGTTAAGTTGATTTAATCTAAAAGTACAAATCCACAAAGTAATTACATGCTTGTTTGTCTTTTTTTGCTTAATCAATATCAATTCTACTAGATTTATACAATATTCATCTTTATACGCTAAAACTTACTACTAAAGTAAATAAATTAACAATTCTCTTTTGAAATAGGTAGCTATATCTGCATTCATATTACTCTTTTAATTTCTAATTCTCCGTTTAAGTTTTAGTTTATGTATCATTTTTGTTTGCTGTTTGTGTAATGTGGTGAATTTTTCTCCATGTCTTAACATTTTTTTCCAGAGTCACATACTGTAAAAAGCATCTTGCAAAATATCTGTCTTAATTTGTAGAATCCAAATTAATCTCAAGTTACAGAACTGTTTAAAAGACTGATGCTTAAAAGACAGTATTGGAAATAACTTTAAAACACTATGCGCCATACCTGGTTAAGCATAATAGCAGAGGCTTCTGACAACTGAGAGCAAGACTGAGACCTTAAATGAAACAGTATGGAAGGAAGGAGACACAGATAGAGAGTTAATGATCTGTCCCTCATGTCAATATGACTGGGTGCCAACCTGCCTCCAGATGGTTAGGAGTCTGGACATCAAACCTGCGCCTGACATCACTTTTACTGAGAAGCATTGTCTGTGCCAATATTGAACTTTCCAACAAGTGTAGAGTATGGATAAGGTTACAAATTATTCTAGACACCGCATTCCTGTTTCACACAGCTCATGAAGAGTAGAACTTGCCTTCCTGGACAAAAATAAATGCTGGTATAGGGCAAGGAGAAGAAGCCCTAAAGACACACATAAGAAACTCTGGAATGACTGATTGATTTGTTCAAAGTTTTCTTTAGATTACTAATATACATGTTAGCTGATAGTCAGCCTATGGAAAGAGAGGTATAATGACCCTACTCGATTTGACAATGATAACATTTTTCACTTTAATTACACGCACATTTATGAGACAGAAGGAGCTTCCTTGCAGCAAACAAAGCTGGTATCTTCTTTCTCAATTAATATCCTAAAGGTAGAAAAATAAGTAAATGTAGCGACTAATTCTGATGTCAGTATACCTAGGGAGAGATTTTAAAGATAATGTACAAAAGAATATATATTATTGTTTATATACACAAGGTGTCCCAAGTGCCCAGCACCACAGAAAAATCCTTTATTATTAGAATAGGGATCTACTGATGTTTGCCAATTTGTATTGTCCATGTCTCCACTCTCATTACATACCCTCACCCCTCTGTTAATAGTGGACCAGCCTCCATAGCTATTCACGACAGGAGCAGATCAAGGTTTAATTAATAAAAGTCAGATAAATTCATACTGGGCCAAATAAAGTGGAAATAATTAACCTAAGCTTGTCTTTGGAATGTGGGAGGGAACCAGAGTACTCAGAATAACTCCACACGTACACACTGAGAACAAGCAAAGTCCACACAGGTGGAATCCAAGGTCAGGAACAAACCCTTGATCTCTGAAGCTGTATGGCAACCATGCTAACCTCAAAGACAAAAAAGCCTGCTGTCAGTTACTGTGGGAGTGTATTTCTGAACAATAATAAGCAATGTTTTAGTCACTGAATCACTCCTAATGTTTAATCTCCTGAAACTCTCCTGAAAGTTTCAATTCTGTTTGCCAAGATAGCATTTTTTTTTCTGAGGAACAGGTACTAATGGAACCATCTCAAAATACTCTGCCCTATGTAGTACAATATGCTGGATATGAAATAACAGAATCTCCACCCAATAATTTGTTAGTTTCATCATCTGTTTATACACTAAATACACAATTTACACTTTATACACAATTATTCAAAGCTTTATTTCAGTTGATATTTTGATAAATCTTTTTTTCGCAGAACTTTAGTCCTGATATGTCCTGAACTACATATATTTGCAGGTTTGCTAAAAACTAGCATCATTTCTAACCCCAAGTGTTACAACAAAGCTCACTTAACCTCATGTTATCTTACAGAAAGCATTGACACCCGCCTTAAGCGCAGCACACAACTGTCATTTTCTAAACATAAATGAGCTGATTTCCTAACGCATTGTTCTAATTGTCAAATCAACCAATGAGTGGACTGTAATGCAAGGACAATGCATGCATACAAAGAAGCTTTAGCTCATCTCTATATTTGGTAAAAATGGAGCTCAACAACCAGCCAGGAAATCAAGGCAGAAGTGGTGACATGATCACTTGAGAGAAGCTGCCAGCTAAGCCAGTTGCTTCTCAGTTGCATCCACAATCAGGACATTCAGAAAAAAACACGCAAGTCATTTTGCTGTAGAATGTTGTTTCGTTTTTTTATATTTTATATAACCTACTTGTGTGTCCATTGCGTTGTCCCATCACAGAGGAAATGTATGATGCCGCAGCAGTTGTTTTCTGTACTTTTGCAATTGAAAAGAATTTAGTCAATGGTGGAAGACAACATCAACACAAAATGAGCAGAGTGACACTCATGACATGGTGCATGCCAACAACTCAGTGAATTTAAAAGAAATACAAAGAAAAGTAATAAAAGGCAACATGTTTCCAGGAAAGTTAAGGTATAAGCCCTAGTATCCTTTCAATCCTCGCTCTAAGATGTTCTTCTGGTATATATATAACTCTGGCTTCACTCAAGCTATTTTGTATATGTTTTACCCAGACTACAACAGAAGACAATAACTTCTCATTCACTAAGCTGGTTGGCTGACCTGCTCATGCTTAAATGCTCATGCCATAGTCTTTCCAAGGTTTCTTCCTTATAGCCTTTAGGGATTTTTTTCCCTTTCCATTGTCACTCCAGGCCTACTCAGTTAGGACTTTAGGCCTAGATATTGGTAAAGACAATGCTCAATTGTAGAAAGTGCTACAGAAATAAATGTAACTTTGATTTTCACCATATTCTTCAGCTCGGCAGAATGTGTATGTAACAAACATCTTCAATTCAATTAAATACAAAATTCACACAATTCAAAACAGTACACGAGTGAAATAACAACATACAACAACAACAATAGCATCCGTCTTATGAACCTATATGTAATATTATATATGTAATTGTTCATTATAAGGCAAAGCAAATCATTATGTTATATACAAGCAGTAAAGCATTTATCTGCAATACTCTTATCTTTGCATGTTTAACCTGGAGTTCATGCAGATGCTACAGGAATTTACCTGCATTGATGAGGCAGGTTTTCACCTTGCAAAAAGAAAGGACTGTAATATCTGCCATCTTGCTAGTATCCATGTCCTTTGCTTCTGCACTGGAAATGCTGCTGCCTTTATTCCACCACCATCATGCTGTATAGCACTGCACTTCTACTGATGGTTCTCAGTGATCTTAGAGATGCACTGATGGAACCAGAGAATAAGCAACATGGACAGCCAGAGCAGTCTCAAGTGATCATTTGAAATCATACCAGTTTTCATTATGGTATTAAAGTGCGTGATTATTTTGACATTGCTAGATTCACTCCATTCTTCAGACCTACTAAAGAAATTTTATCGACGTGGTGTATGAAAGACATTCACAGGTATGAAAAGAAAATGTACTTCATGCAATGGTGATGATTTGTAAAGATGTAGCCTTGGAGTCCTTCCAAGGGTGGATTCATCATGCCAGAGAATATTTCTCACACTGTCTTGCTAAAGAGAACATAGCATATCATGTCGACAAGGTACTTCAGCCTGACTCCATCAGATGACATGAAGTGGTTTATTTTTTCCTGTACATTTACAGATTCTTGGTTCTTTTTCCTTTTACTTTTAAATCGTGTATGAAAATAGCATTTAGTGCGGGATGTGCAATACAGTCACATTTATGTTACTAAGTAAAAGAAAAATGTTTTCACTGTTTTGTCAACATTCACAGTTAATTCAGGTATGTGGTCATCATCATGTTAACTGATTCAATTAGGGTTTTTAGTTGTTAACATCAGAATATCTTTGCTTTGGCTACAGTGGTTGCCCTATTGTCAAGAGCACAAAAGCATTGTTTATAATTTTTTGCATGTTGTGTTTTTGATATTTTGATGTTGAGTCAAATTTACATGGTTTTGTTTCAGTTGTTGGGTTTTGACAATCTGAGATACAGTTTTATTGTTGAAGTTTCTAGATTCCTGTTTAGGGATTTAAATATTCATTTTGGCTAAAGATACACAAATCAATCTCCTGGTGACTGACAGACAGTTTTCAGCATTATCAGCCCAAATTCGTTAATCAGCTGACCGGTGTCATAAAGCTGCACAGCCACACAAGCTTTTCTTAGCTTAAAAAAAGTTTATTTATGAGACCATGACTAGTACATGTTAATGATGAGGAAGTCCTAGATAGCTTTTCGATTTGATTTGTTTTGGAATCGGTCATCGGACTTTCAAAGCATGCTCAGAATATTCACAGCATGATGTTAGCAACACAAGCTGGGGAAAGGATGGCATAGAGTAACAACTCTGAAAACTTTTGGAGTTAAAAAAACAACATTTTAAACAACATCACCCATTTGAATACACAGACTTTGACAAAACTTAAAAAGGCAAACAAGTTAAAGATAAAACTAGCATGAGTGTAGAGCAAGGCAAAATGCAGCAGTCCCTGCTATCATTCTTTAGCAGCTAAAATCATAATCAGCCAAGAATCATATGTTTAAAAAAATCAGGTGAGAAAATTGCAATTAATGCATTTATATTGACAACGTATCTGAAATCTAAACTATCCTCTTCTATCTTGTGCATATCTATTGCAGATTTTTAGTTGTTTACACACTCAAACTGATACACAATACTTCAAAGCTTTACTTTAGTTGTCATATTGTTAACTCTTTTTGCAAAACTTTAAATGCAAAGTCCTGAAATACACATATTTGCAGATTTGCTAAACACTCTTCATTTCTCTAACCCCAAGTGTTACCACAAAGCTAACTTAACCTCATGCTGTCTTACGGAAAGCACTGACACCTAAAATGCAGAATTTCTGTTCCTTCAGTGCAGCACAAACAGCTCACAGCTGTCATTTTCTAAACATAAATGAGCTAAATTCTCAGCACATTGTTCTAATTGTCAAATCAACCAATGAGTGAATTGTTATGCAAAGTGAATACATGCATACAAATAAGCCTCAGATAAGCTCTGTGTTGGGTAAAAAGGAGCTCAATAACCAGGAACAAATTGTAGATGATGATACAAAATTCGAGAGGACATGAGATCAAAACAATCAACCATATAGTGGTTCATGGCATGAAAATGAGAAAAGCTGGCCAGGAAAAACATTTAGAACATATGTTTGGAAATGTAGGCTATCCTTTTTTATTTTCTGATAAAATAATGCAAACTAAATAAATATCTTACAGAAAAATAATATACAAATCTAAAGTACCTTAGATCTTTGCACAGAACTGTATATAGGGTAGCTGGCAGTTAGGGTAGTGCCTGCCAGAACGTGGAATACAATTTTAAATGGATGGTGTCAAGTCACAAATAATTATTTACACAGACTCTTTTCTTGCTGCTAGCACATGGCTACTGACAGTCCCATGGGGATGAGAGCAGTTCCTGAATATGACTGATTAACTAAGCTGCAGGCCTGTGTGTGTGTGTGTGTGTGTGTGTGTGTGTGTGGGAGGTGTACTGGTCCAGGTAGCTTATCTGGCCATGAGCGGCAGTGGAGAATTGGCCTGATGTGCCCGCAGGGTGTGTAGGGTCCATCGATCCTGCTCTGCCATTAGATACAAAGATGTCAAGGTAGATTACTCTCATAGTGCTGCCGTTTGCAGGTCAAGTGTTTTGCTCGTCAACAATAATCAGAGTAAGAGCAGGCGGTGGGATGATGTGACTCCATGCACTTGATAAATTGCAGCAGCTCGGCTGCTCAGGCCACAGAGCCAGCCAGTGAATTAGAATGGAATGACTGCCGGGTCTCATCACAGGTTAATGACACATGTGATGCCAAAGCACTAAATGATTCTGTGTTGAAAATTGAATAATGTATCAGAAAAGTCTGAATGGATTAGAGCACTGGACAAAATGTGCCCACGCAATGGGTCGCCTTCAAAGTGCAGCTCTGACCAAACCTCTCTCTTTGGGTCAAAGCCTTCTTCTATCCTGCCCAAAAAATACAAGAGAACTATAGCAAAACTCCCATAAGCATCTCACCTGACAAGCTTCCTTGCACCCATCTGTTTCATGTGGGTGCATTTAAGAGTAGCACAGAAACACAGTGTTGGAGGTCACACAAACGCTTATATCACTGATTTTATTTATTCAATTTTATGTGATGCATGCGATGTTTGTAGCTGGGATCTGAATACATCTGAGTTACTGCATTATTCTAGAAACACTATACTGTAAAGTTGGAATACAAGGTAGAACCAATCTTCCTGTACTTGTTATATCTGTACAATGGATGCAGACTTGTTCAAGGTCCAACAAGGACACTGTAGAAATATTTACAGGAACCTAGATACCTAGATACTTTAGGTGTCCCTGTCTAGGTGATAAAATAGTATATAATTAACAGAGATTGTAGGAGGGAGAGTGTGTCCTGGACCTAAAGCCTCCATGAATCAAAGACTGCAGCACCTAGGGCTTCCTGGTTAACAATGAGCAAGTAAAAAAACCTCAGTGAACGAGAGAGTGCCTAATTCTAAACAGTTCTAGTTCTGTACAGTTCTATAGCACCTCACATTCTGATGGCTTGTATACCCATATTGGTATATCTTCAAATTTTCAATTATTTATTAGAGTTAATTAAAGTTTTTGTATATGCTTTAGTGATCACGTGAAAACAAAAACAATTAACAACATACATTCAAGCTCACAAGGTTTGAAAAGTTACTGGCTGAAATCATATCTGTAGGGCAGTTTTATAAACTCTTTGACAGATCTTATACTCTTTATTTCCTCAAAAGTTTCTGGGAATCATTAATATCTTTTGGAACCTTGGTAGAAACCCACATACCCTCCTGGGTCATAAAGAGAGCCAAACCTAAAAGTGCAAAGCATTAATCTTGCAATGCTCCTAAAAACAAATAATTGATCAGACAATCAAGAAGAGGATTGAGAACAAGACCATCGGGCTCATGATTTAGCCTGGACAGAGTTCAAAAAATTAAATATACAAACTAACTGGGAAACATTTTCAATGACTGGTTAACAACTTGAAGCCCTTACCACTGAGTGGAGAAACACTGACTTTTCTTTCTTTAACACCCACACTCACCCATACAACTTAAACATTTAAATACATCAAATGCAAAGGCTATCCCATACTAAGTTACTTTACTATTTACTAAGTCAACATTTTAAACGTTCAGGAGTGTATCATGAACAGAAAAGCCAATCTATGAAGGTATAAGCTGTAGACAGAGAGCTCAGTGTGATAGGTTGTAGTTATTAGTGGCATGAGATGAAGTAATGAGAACAAATACAAGAAATGGTGAATGGAAGAGAGAGAATTACTACTTACAGTTACTATAACTGGTACGTACAGTATATCAATTCTGGTAAATATCATTGAGAACTGCACTGCAATGGTTTGACAGTGGTAGCTTAGCAGTTAAGGTACTGAACTACTGACCAGAAGGCCAATGGTTGAAGTCCCAGCACTTCCAATAGCCAACTGTTGGGTCATTGAACAAGGCTGTTAAAGCACAACTGCATTCACTGTATCTTAAATGATTGCGCATTTCTCTGGATTAGAACATCTGCCAAATGACTAAATAATGTTTGCCTGAAACACTAAAGACACATTTTTCTACTCTTTAGAATATACTGTGTTTAAAAAGAGGACTCTGAGCAATGTTTGTTAGGTTGTTGTCACAGAGGTGCCTGCAGTCTAGTATTTTTAATGCTCAACAATAATAGGTAGCCTTTGCTACTTAACAAACCCAAAGCTTAAAACTTATAACAAGGACAAAAAGCATAATCTAAAAGCTCTTTCTTTCTCTCTCCCTCAAATGGTGTGTGGAATAGTTGTGCAGTAAATCAGTAGAATTCTTAAGGTGACTCTACTCAGGTTCTGGTGAACTTTAATATGGCATATTTTGGCAGATGTATGCAACTGAAATTATACTCACATCAGCTCACAATAACCTGCTAATTGCCTGCTTTTTGATCAGGTGTGATAGAGCAGGGACATTTATAGTAAAATACAGGTTACAGTTACAGGTTACAGCTTATAGTAAAATACAGGTTACCATATTTTAAGTAATATTTTAAGGCATAGAAGTAATATGTAGCAACACAACAATACAACTAAATATTTCTAAAGGATATTAATCTCCATATATCATTGTAAAGGTTAGAAACAATAGACAACTACCATATAATACCTTTCAGTGTTCTTGGTGGTCTATATTAATGTTTCAAACTATATGTCAGTATATATTGCACAGGGCACCAATAACACAATTGTTTTTTATAGTTAATTGTATTACTTATCATGGGGTGGAAATTGCATCCATTCGTGGAATATCGTATATAAAGTAAGAAAGTAAGAGTCTACATGAGTTTTGCCAATTAGTTCAAGCCAGCAGGTAGAATCCATTAGTAAAAACATCTTTGTGGTAGATAATCATGCTCAGTCTTTTAAAGCTGGAGTTTTGAATCTGCTCAAACTGCCTTGGGTGAATATTATAGACAGCATTCTAAAATAGTCTGCATGCTAATAAGTGTGGTAAAGTTTACTTTGTTGAAACATCTCAGCAAAAGTCCATTTCCAACAACTGATCAACAACAGCGTCACATGCCTTACAGTTGCAACTTGCTGAGTTTTCTTGTAACAGAGAGTGGTGAAATGTTTTTCATGTTGCATGAATATATCTTCAAACTGGACATAGGTGTTTCTTCATCTTGGCATTTAGTTAATTCACAGATTAATTTATAAGTTACTATTTAAAAGCAATCTAATCTTGATTATACACAAACAAATAGATTGAATGTGGATTTAACTATGAAGGCAGGCTATTCAGTATTAAGTGCTTTTGTTTTGACAAAAGTAGTAAATTTTCACTGCATCCAGTAATGATATTTGCTGAAGTTTTTCCGTTTCACTGAATTATTCAAATACAGAGATCAATCGTCTTAAGAATATTTAAATAATTTCACACCATCATAATTGTTGAGATTTATAATGTTACATGGATCCAAAGAGCACTGCACAAAAAACAAAGAAATTCCAAGGGAAAGAAAGATGAAAATGGATGAGAGAAACTCAAGTGCAAGAAACCCAGCAGGGAGCTGTTTTGATCTCTTCTGCTGCACAAATGTTACATGTAAGGTCACAAGAAATTAGCAGCATTTTCTAAATGTTACATTTCCCTTTTTTAATGAAAGAACTCTGTGCAGTCTTGGTGATCTTAATAACTTTTACCAGACTTGGTGTCTACTAACTCAATTCACTAGTTGCAAAATGTCATTTCAATTTAATTAAAAATACCAAATTAGTTAAATGAGAAAACAGTACATAATAATATTTTTGTAGGACAATAACATTTAACCAAACCAAAGGCTTAGAATATAAAAACTAAAACATTAACTAAGTATTAATAGCAATTACTTTGACACAAAGCTGTATTTGCTCAGTTGGTAAAAAACAATATTTTGTGTAAATTATCTGGAAATTAGATTTCACATAGCAAATACATATCAAATATCATTGCAAATCCTGTCAGCAAACATTGCTGTAGTGTCATGGGGATGTTTCATCCAACCACCCCTGTCTCAGATACATTCAATTGTGCTTGCTCAGTGCAACAGAAGGGCACTAAAGGTCTAGCAACAAGTACACCTTGTCATAAACCACTTCAGGCAAAATAAATAATTAAATAAATAATACCTTAAACATAAAGTCCATCCAGTGAATTTTTTAAGAGAGCAACCTTAAAAGAGGCTCAAATCTCTTGGGAAAATGTGTACTCCATGGTCTTAAAGTACATGTATATTAGTTATTGACACCCAAGTTACAGCTCAAACTAGTCTGATTGGCAGATTTGTCGTTTGGTCAATGGATAAGTTCTCTTTTTCAGAACATCATTTGTACACTCTAGAGATGGCTGTACATGAAAATCCCAATATTTAAGAAGATCCTTTAAATCTTGCAAGTTGTGAGGTAGGGATTTTGTGTTTGTGTGTGTACTTGGTTTGCAACAACATTTAGATAGTACATGTCACAGTAACATCCACTTCAATATCCAAAGCATCCATACTGTCAAATGTTATTTATTTCACCCATCAGTGGCCGTCATGGTTGTGAGCGTGCGCATACACGCACACGCACACACACGCACACACACACACACACACACACACACACACACACACACTACATATATAAATGCACGCAGTCTACCACAATCTTACGTCCCTTTATTTACATAAACCTAAGCTCGTCTGCCATTAAAAGCCAACTACACAGATGTATTTCCAATATCACAAGTTAAAATAGTAAATAAAATTGTTTTGGGTTTTTTTTTAAATCAAGAAAAGCTAAGTGTGTTGCACAAAATGCCTCACTCTGGCTCTGTACCATTGTGGCCATTACTGTGCAAAATGAATTATTTAGCTACAAGACTGCAGCCGGCAGTACAGGCTGTGAAAAAGAACAAACGATCCCTGTGCTCACAGTAACAAAGATAGGGAGGAGGAAAAAAAAAAAAAAAAAAAAAAAAAAAAAAAAAAAAAAAAAATCGCCCACAGTTTTGATTCGCTTTCCCTGACAGCTGCAATCCCGAGAACCTGGAACAGGACCAGCTAACTTGTTTTATGTTCATAAAGTCCAGGGCAGTTCTTCTATTTCATTGTTTAACAGGCACAGGACAGAGAAGGAGACTCGGGCTCGAAGAGTAAATAACAGCTCTGGAGCAGGAAGACTGTTCAATGATGTAACACTTATTGAATCTCTGAGAGAATCACTTTAACCCACAGTATTTTGCAGCACTGTTTTTCTCACTCTGTTCTCATGGGCTTACTATAGTTTTGGGTCAGAGCAGGGTTTACAGACATTATAAGTGAGCTGGAACAGCTTTCAGGAAAGAATCTCAGACAGGAACCCTGCCTGTGATAACTAATGAGTTAATAAAAGGTCATGTTAAAAGTTCAGCACAGTGTAAAAGACCATAAATCTCCAAAAATAGTTGTGAATGTGTCTCAACGGTCTCTTTTAGAACACACTGCATTTTGCAATTTTTGTGACAAAACTTGCTATAAAAATGAATCTGCGTTGACTGATGCATTTTTTATTACTTCTACTAATTTCCTTAGAGTTTTGTCACATAATGAAAGGCATCAAGATGACTGAAAATGTATCCCAAAGAAAGCACTAGCTAACAGATAATAAACAATGATAACATAATCAAAGGTAGGTACATAAGAATTGAATTTCGATGTCATGATTTGCACCTTTTTTTCAAAGTGCCATCCTTCTGTTTAGCTTTATAGAAAAAAAATGAATAACTACAGTGGCAATATTCTGACACATTTACTTATTGATGGTAAAATTATCACAATGTTAACAGACCATCCAACTAGATCCATCGACGTAGATCATTTAAATATCGGGTGTGATTGAATCAAAGTTATTTCAGTTGAGATTGGAAGATACACTCTCTGGGTAGAGCCTGCCTTGAAATCAACAGCCAGAGTTCATGGTATGGATTTCACAAGCTTCCTATGAGATTCTGCTCCATGTTAACATTGAATGTGTCACCAAATTCCTGAAGTTTTCAGGTACACTTTCAAGGTCCAAATCTCCCATTCTACCACAATCCAGCAGAGTTTTTATGCAGGTACTGTGACTAGGAAGGCCAGTGTAGAGCATAAAATCACTATCATGTTACTGAAATTGGTTTGAGAGGACTTATGTTTTGTGACATGGTGCATCCTCATGGTGACAATAGTAGACAATAAAAAAACTGCTAAAGTGACCATGCAGATGCACTGCACATGGTCAGCAAAAAATACACTAATAGGCTTTAGTGTTCACGTAGTGA
This sequence comes from Parotocinclus haroldoi, assembly GCA_034779995.1. Lineage (NCBI taxonomy): Eukaryota > Metazoa > Chordata > Actinopteri > Siluriformes > Loricariidae > Parotocinclus > Parotocinclus haroldoi. Next base: position 24,087 of record JAUZST010025289.1, read on the forward strand.
TTGATTGGTATTTACTCCCTACAACATAACACCACATCCACTATCATTGACTGCTGTCAAATGATAGTCTCCATTTTTTAATGCCAAATTCTGACCCTACCATCTGTTTAAAGATGTCACAGAAGCCCAACTGCCATAAGGCCTAATGTGTTATGCATTATAATATGCTTTTCTACTCACCACATTTGTAGAAAGTGGTTATCTGAGCTACTGTAGCTTTTCTGTCAGCTCAAACTGGCAGCCTGGCCATTTTATGTTTCTTATCAACAAGTCATTTCAATAGGCAGATCTGCTGTTCATTGGAATTTTTTTTTATTATACTATTCTGAATGCAGGCTGTTGTACATGAAAATCCCAGGAGATAAATACTTAAATAAATACTCAAAGCAGGCTCTGTCGCCAAAAAACTTGCCATGGTTCCAAACGTCCAACAGTTGATGTAAAAAATTACATGAAGTTGATGACTTGTTTGTCCTGTAGATCAGAACAGATGTTCGCTCAGTTGAGATTTGGGGAATCTGAATATTTAGTTCCTTAAACCATTCCTTTGTTGTGGCAGCTGGTATTTATTTATTTTTTAAAATAGGTTCAGCACTGATGTCCACGTATGTTCATAATAGCATAATGATTACTGTAGTTAGTTGTTTTGCCTAAAAGAAAACTACACATATACTCAGTGACCACATTATTCGGTACTCCTACTTGTTTCTACACTGACCATTTCACATTTTGAACATTTTATTTCTACTGGTGAAGTAAGTTACAATACTATGATCAGAAGACTTGCACAGGCAGTGCTGACACCGCCATTGTTGTGCTTCTCACACTGGTGATTAGTCATAGAGCAGCTTGTGTCGGTGCTAATGATCCTCACCACGCTGCCTTTGGTGGGACTGGAGCACTGTGGCACTCTCCAGCAGGGGGCCATGAGAACCCAATCTCACACCAAATGCACAGGAATCCTAATGAGCAAAAACAACTGTGTGGAATTTCTAATGAACTAACGAAGTGAGAAAAGTGATGATCATTAACCACAAGCATAACCCTAACCTTATTCATTTAAAACTTTTTTTTGTATTTGGATGCATTTCTCCATTTATATGACATAGTAGAAACCCAGAGTTGGGACTCCCAGTTGGGAGTCACCTTGTCTGCTGTTACCCATTAGCATTTTGAGATGCAGTAGTGTTAGAAAGCTAGCTGCCTAACTGTGAAAAAATGGAATTTGCATTGGTCATAGGACTAGAATCAATCTTATTCAACACCATTACATTCCATGATATATGTAATCGTCCAAACCTGTCAACACCACACACAATAAAAAACATGCTAACATCGCTACAAGCTGGAGTATTGTATTGGAACTAATGGCACTGTAACAGTTATGACCACTAATACCAAATTATTAATTTGTAATACATGCTAACGGTTTGCAGCATTGTGCTAAAGTGGAATCTTGGTATTTAAACGTCTCTTCACATTCACATAAAAACTTTTCAAAAACAGGCATTTGATGATTAATGGACTATTCCTATTTAGATTACTTCTTCTTTAGAAATGTGATTCTTACTTCGAACAAATCAGAGTTTGAACCGCCTTCTGGAACCAGTTAAGTTTGATTTCCAAGTTTCCACTGTACATAGTTAAGCTGCTTAACTAGGAAACTTGTCACATCCTGCCACAATTATCCTGTGTTTAAAGAAAGCATGTCTCACATAGGAAAGACAAAGCGAGTCCCGTCACTGACATACAGCATTCGACATACAGCATTCGACATACAGTGGGTGCAACACCTCAATCAATCCGCAATTCCAACTGCCCCAATAACAACCAATTAGTAACTTGATTACTTTTTTTGTTTAAATACTTTGATCAAACAATGACTTTGATGTAGTTGGATAGAACTGCGTGAGAAAGGGGAGACCTCAATATATCACGGCAGTTTCCCCATGCTTATAAGTATTATTTTTCAACCAACTTGGTTTAAGCATCAATTTATATATCACAGTGCTTTATATAATGTTAAATGCTAACCTTGCTAATTGAATAGGAATTTTAGTTGTCACCAGATAACAAATACATCAAATATAAATGCATGCATGCATGGAACTCCAGAATTTCAGAATTATTGGCATTGTGCTTCTAAGACACCTGCATTTTGTATTTATCTTTAACATCTGTTTACATATCTGTTTTGTTGTGGACTGTAGACAATTTACACAATTAGCTTTTGTGAGTCAGCCTGAACTGGGACACCTGCTAACTATGCTATAAATGTAAAATGTAAATAAGGGATTTAGGGCTGTTCTAGAGCCAGTACCCACTTCTTTCAACTAGACTACACCACTGGATAGCATGCTAACAGTTGTAACAAATGCATTTCTAATGAACAAATTATCACATTACAGATCACATAACACAACAGATCACCTCACATATCTCTGAGATATAACTTTAGGAAATCATGGCTTGAGTGAATTCTTCTGGATTTATTAGTGACACCATGTTGGAGAAACACAAAAAGCTCCTAGTGCTCTCATTGACTAAATTTGTACTTCTATGTATGAGATTTCAGCTGCTTCTGTTCGCCTCGCTTTCTGTTTGCTTACAAAGCCACAGTGATATGGAAGTGGTGGAGGTTTAGGTGTTTAAAGGTAGGAGGGTGTTTGCGTTTGAACAGATAGTGGTGGATGAGGTTGAGAGTGGGCAGTCTGGTACAAAGAAAAAACGGTAGGTAGAGATATAGAGTGAGGGAGGAGAGTGTGATTTGCAGCAAGCCCAGGATATTGGCAGCAAATTGGGTCGGTTGGCTTAGTTTGATTACTGCAGTGAATGGCTGGAGGCAGCTCTCCAAAAGCAACTCCATCACATAGGTTCTTTTTCCCAGGGTACTCATCCTCACCCTCCCTTTACCCCCTACCGCCAACGTGTGGCTAAAGAATCCTATTATGTGGGGTGCTTCAAAAGCTTGCATGATGCTTAACACTCACCACTTCTGGAGATAGAATACACCCTTCTGAACATTACTTTTACACTAGTCAAGCTGCGTTTGTGAACTCTGAACCCTATACATGAACAGCAGGAGCACATGTTTGCTCACAAAATCTAAAGATATTTTTTACAAACTTAAATAAGGTGAAGGGTGTATTTGCACAACATCAGCATCTTGCTTGGCAGTTTGAAAAGAAATAAGAACCCTTTAAAAGGAATATTAAAGCTAATATCAAAGAGTAACCTGATTAAAGGGTTAACCAGAGAGCAGTGTATTATAAAACTCTGCTGACAGAATAAGGTAGAGAAGAGAAGAGGCACAGTGTGGATTATATTCTTAAATTCAACAGAGGTGTTGCACATTGCTGCACAGTTCATCTCAGGCTGTTGGGATATTCTCTGATTTGATAGCTGGTAATGGACATCAAAAAAATCTAAAGCATTTGATTGTGTTCCATATTTCCATATCCCATATTTGGAGTAGTTTAAACATCTGTGATCCGAGAACGTTATACTTCTTAAGCCTAACTACTTCTAGAGCAGGGATTCTGAACCTTTTTTGCCACTTCATGAAGAATGTTATATGTATTCACAAATCTTAAAAGGACACAGGAAAATAATGTTTTGTCCCCTTTTCAATGTATTAAATTCTCACAGTGAAAATTAGGAACATGTAATTAGATAAAAAGGGTTAAACATTAAAAGGGTAATAAGGAGTCTTAAAGCAGACTGTGGTCAACATCAACACCAACATGCACCAACACAGCCTAGTTCTGCATTATGTTTTACTTATATATCTTTAATACATTAAAATTAATATTGATATTTTTTTGTATATTGGGATTCATTCTTAACATTGTATATATTGATATATTTACATACTTAAATATATTGTGTAATTTATTTTGTGTAATGTTTAAATATATTGTGTAATTTCTGTGTTCACTAATCAACTTATTGAACAAATTCTTATGGTCCACAGACCAGTAGTAGAGAAAACCTGTCAAACCTGGTAAGCTCAATTCTCCTGGGGGCAATGTTCTTAAACTTATGGTTTGCTGGTGGGCAAAGGTATCATTAAAACTAAAATGCATATAAAAATTAGTTTTCTAATTCAATGTTGTTTATCCACTTTGTGAATGAATAAATGCTCAGCACAGCACAGCTCAGTTTCCTTTGTTTGCCATTTTAGATCAGGCATGTGTTTTGTAACCATGATGTGTTTTACACCCCAGACTAGAGCCTCTAGAGACTTTATGTAGTCTGGACAGTTGATGCAGTTCAGTGGTTAAGGCTCTGCACTAATTCAAAGCCTGTCTACACCAGGCTGCCACTGTGGGACCCTTGAACAAACCCCTTAATCCGTAACTACTCAACTTGTAGGTTGCTCTGGATAAGCATGTATGCTAAATGCTGTACGTTGAAGTGCTTATACAGCCCAGAAAGAATAGTGACTTGGGTGACAATATGGGGAAAAAGTACTTTTTTTTTTACAAAATTTCATAACACCATCCACAGCAACAGCATTCGACTCTGATTCCCACAAGAAAAAAAAAATGTTTACATGTGCCGTTTATACAATGAGGCTCCAAAGTATGCCAAATGAGTACCCCATCAGTGGAATTGCTACATGAATGGTGTTGCTTTAAGTAGTTATGCTTTGTAGTTGAACTAAAATTCCCAGTTGCATGGTGATAGCATTGTGATATTGGCATAATATATAAGCCATCGGTCACCCTGCTCACTAAATGTCGGCATTGGCTATTAAAAAGCCCATATTGATCGATCGCTAGTTCTTACAAGCTATAAACATATATGAAATTGCTTAATAGCCTTTCCTTCATATAAATCAAAACAAAGCTTTCTTTTTTAGAAAGATGATTACATCGAGAGCAAGTGATGGTGGAGATTCAGTTCCAGAAGCTGAAGGTTCCAGGCTTGCTACTGAATGATTGGAGCGATTAGAACTGTGGACAAGGTGGGTTGGTTGCATTTTGAAGAATGACCATCTAGCTCTCCTATCGATGTGTCACAATGATTGAGTGCTGGAGGGGGAATGCCGTAATGGCTTCATCAGCTGGGCCCGGTGCATGCCACAATCTCATTCCCCTCCCAGCAGCCCTGACGGCAAAAACACTCAAATTAAACAAAGTTGTCAGTGAACTTCTGCTTTTTTTTTTGCTCCCTTTTCTCTATTCTTCCATTATTTCCCAAACCCTCCCTTAATCCTTCTCCTTCACAGCTACTCTACTCAGTCAGCTCTTTCATGTCAAAACAAGCCAATTAAGGGTGGTGATTTGATTCATTATTTCTTCTTCTTCCCTCTCTGCTTTTCTGTTGCTTGGCCCATTTTCAGCTCAGCTCCACAATTCCTACATGTTAACTTTACCTTGACTTCTTAAATTCATCAAGCTCACCCAGAGTTAGTGAACTGACTGCCTGCAAATGGCCTGCAGCACATCTGGATTCGATACAGGTAAAAAAGAATGGTGTCCATTGGTATTCTATACCCGCTTGTACTGCAATTTAATAGTGCTAAACCATGATAACAAGCTGAAGCCAGAGTTCAACACTGGATGAATGGCAATAGGGCAGCAACATTAATCCAATGGAAATAAGCAGGAAGAGGGGAAACAGAAATCCAGATTGATATTCATAGGTTGCTATTTTTGTCCAGTACTGTCATTTTATTCACCTTTTATGATCACGAAATACATTTCCTTTTTGTACTTGGGCAGGCTGTGATATTCTGAACTTGGTATAGCCATTTAGCTGAACCAGCACCATACTATTAAATAAAGTACATTTTAATATAATATATTAATTTCAGTAAGTTAACCACGTTGATTTACTTGTTTTTTTATAATTAAATTAATCATGGACAAGGTTGTGAGAAAGCCAGTGCCTAGCTTGTCAGCACAGGGCGCAAGGCAGGGGCAGTTGTATACAAGTTGTCAATTCGTCTCTGCGCGTCTTTGCAGTGTGGGAGGAAACCGCAGTACCAAAGGTAAATCCACGCTGAGACAGGGAGAACATGAAAACTCCAGACATGCGGAATCTGAGGAACGGCTAGAGCTGAGGATGCTCAGGCTAACCTAGATACATTAATAATTCAACAAAATTTTATTAGGTATTCTGAATTCCCTATATGCCATTTTGCTAACCACAGCACCTATTTTTATTCAGTTTTCCTATTAAACTGGTTAATTTCAAACATTAAAAATTGGTACTCAACTTACATGTCAACTGAAATTTGCATAGGTGTGTGCAATGCAAGTTTGAACTTGTGCCAGGTTGAAACAATCTGCACTGATTTATGATTTTCCAAAGCATAAATTTATAATGATGAGATTCATTAGCAAGTTTCAACCATATTTATGGCTGTGCTGTCGCTCTTACTTACAACAAGATTTACTATCAAGTTACTTGCTCACAGCCATAATGGCCAATCAAGGATCTACATATGGCCTGAGTAACCCATATCAATATTAATTATCCTTTAGACACAAAGTACAATTAGCTAAAGCAGGATTTAACATCAGCTGAGGTCCATATGGCCCCATGTGCAGCTAGACTATATTTAGTGATTGAACTTGCAAACAATAATGAACAGGATTATAAGGATGATCTTCTTTGTCAATGCCTTTTTTAAGTGTTTGGGTGGAGTAACATTGGTACAATTTAATTTATGTTCAAGTAGCTGTGATGAAGCTTCAGTAAACCTTTTTGATCTCGACCACTGAAGATTAATAATATACTTATTCGTGTGAGGAGGTAGAAGAGACAGAATATTATTGGAGTAACTGTTTCAACTTCAACACTTTGTCTTGGAAAACACAATTAGAGAATGAAGCTGTAACATAATTAATCTGACTTTAATGTGCAAGCCTAGTGCATGGCACATTTCTTTTCATTTCTATGACATTATCAAAGCCTGTGCTAAACACACCCCAGATTTCTGGTTAGAGCCTACGTGTTTCCAATTAAAAGAACTTTCTCGATGCCCTAAGCAGTGATACATGACTCTAACCTTTGCTTGACTTCATGCTAATTAAGGACAATTTCATTTAAATACTGACTTCTGTTAAATATGAGGAATGTGACATACACATGCTAGTCTTTATTTCCATCTAGTAAGTAATTATAAGTAGTAAGTAATAAGTATATCCGAAGGTGTTATCTGACAGCCTGGGTGACTATTATACAACATTCTCATCATCATAGAATCCCTGAATGAAACCTTAGTAGCAACATCAAAAAGTCTAATGGGGAAGAAACTTCAGTAAGCAAAAGTTGTAGCCCCTCCCTTTCTCTGCAGGGGACATAACATAGTGGTTTCTTTCTTGACTAATTAGACCTCTGCCAGCACCCAGTATTTGGGGGGAAAACATTCTGACAATGATGAAATTTGGAGATCATTAGGAATGGAGAGAAAATGACAGCAATGAAATTCGAATACAATAATAAGCCCTTGAGAAAGAAAGATTAAAAAAAATCCCATGCAAATGTCCTCGCTAGCTGAAATGCACCAGTGCCTTCTGAAAGGCAGCTTTAGGCGGTGTTTTAGCCTGCTCCAGATCGAACAGTCCCTAACGGCACAAACATGAAATAAACATCTGATGCTCAAAATATGGAACTCACACTAGTTGCCACAACATAATGAAAATAGGGCTCTGACAATAACTAATGTTGACAAAACTGCTCTAAGCAGAAACAAATGTAAACAGCACTCTGAATGCTTGTAGTGCGAGCCTAATGCGGTTTTACTCCTCACAGTATTATATGGCATGGTGCAGTTCGAAGTTCATGATCTTCATTTGGTAGTTCCATTGCCATACCATACTGTGCAGAATTTGGTTACCCTTATTGTCAGGGTCTCAGTAGTGTACTCCAAATATTAGTTCAATGTAAAGATAATATATGACAAATATTCAATCTATCCAAGCAATTCTTTAGATACTACACAAGCTATTTAGTGTATTTGGATTTGACTGTATAACATTTACAGAGTTTAGAAGATGGCCTCGTTTATAACAACTTACAATTATGCATATATATGCTTACAGTTATGCTCCATAACCACATTATGTGACATTCCAAGCCTGGAGTTACACAGATCCTCCAGAAATGTTCTATGTCCTGGGTCTTACAACTAATATAATAAATACAATATCTCTAAACATTTAAATCAAACATTAACGAGCACATTTAACAAGTTTGTTTAAATTATCAGAGCAGGGGCATCAAAAGCCCACTTTATTGTTGCGCATGTCCCTGTAAAGTGTTACATTAGCCCTTAAATTTTATCGGGCAAAAAGTTAATTTCATCCTGCTGAGCAAAATACATAACAAGGTGCAAATGCACTAAAGGCACTTAATTTCCCACAATGCCCCTGGCATCTTTGCAAAACCTTAAATGCGTTCAGACTTAGCCAGTTTCTTTTGGTTTTCCCATGAAGTAATGGCCACCCTATTATTCAAATAATATTTAATATTCAAAATAAAGTGAGCCATGCTGCAGACAAGGTATTAATAGCTCAGCTAGCTGTTTAATTAAGTTGCTTTAATTAAGAGTTTAATTAGGTAATTATATAATAATTACATTTTCAAATATTTATTTTGCAAAATATTTGCAAGAATATTGTTGTTTAAAAATTACATCTAATCATTTTGCAAATACACTCCAGAGAGACAACTGATACAACCCAACATGGTACAGTCCCAGCAGTCATGAATTAAGGGACCCCAAGTGTGGCCCTGCTGGAGATTGAACACTGACGTTCTGGTCCATAATCGGAATAAGTACTATGTCACTTCTTTAGATAAACACTTACTTACTTACTGTAGGTACACAGCTCAAAGCATGATTGAACATTTGTATTGACATTTTGCCTGCATTGGCTGCACATGTGCTTATTAAGCTGTAAAAGTGTGCAAACCGTGGCACTAGTTATCGTCTAACAATGTCAAAGTCCAAGTGCTTCTATCCACCGTGACCAATCTGCCATACCCATACACATGAAGCTCTTTCCTAAGCCTTGTTGATGCCGTTCCTCTCGAGCGGCAAATGCAAATGTCAAATCAGATTAGTGAGAACACTTCACCTGCATGCAAACCATGCCCCTGTCCAATGCCTTCACCTGTGTTGGTTCACAATGTGACAGCTATTCCATCATGTTTCTGTGATTGAGAGGGAATTGTTTTAACCTCATGGCCAGCGTGACATCCATTACTGTCATCAGCTATGATCTTGTCATAACTCTGAAAGTCAAAATACTTTACTGTCAAAGTCTAGGTCACGTACAACTAAAGTTAGTGCCTCAAAGAAAGCCCAGACTAAACTTGCTCACCTCCCACCCTCACTGTAATTCAATGAGAATTGCTTTGTTTTATTCTAAGCCTGTTTTATATGGGCTACAGAGTATGCTTTGCCCCTGCAGCCAGGTAACACGCACTGAATCTTGTGTAAAAGGCCCATGAAAGTTGAGAGACAAGATCAGAATCCAAATCTGAAATGCAATCATCCACCATGAACCATGGCAGAATTTAAAAGTTGAGACTCTCCACAGGCTCCCTTCAGGCAAATCAAGGTATAGGTACTCACATCGTTACAGAGCTTCCACAGCAGCTGTATATAACGCCTGCACCTTTCGGAGTGAAACTTGGTGTGAAAGGATGCTTGCACAGCATAGGATAGACTCGTTCATTACTGAAGTGAGATTCATAAAAGCATTAATCAAATGGCAGGCTCTCAGTGGCAGCTGCCTGTTGGGTCAAACAGTGGTGAATATCTGAATGAAATATTGCCTACACCATATTACTATATCAGGGCCAAAGCAAATGGATGAAGATTAATGGGCCCCAACAATGTTCATAAAAAAACATTTCATTAATTTAAAAAGACTCACAATCTACCTTTTGCACTCAGAAGAAGGATGTCAGACTGCAAGTATGAAAAAGACACACTAGTAAAGTGGTAGAGAGCATTGTGAAGGCAACATGGAGTAGGATGTTAATTACTTACAATGCAAGCATAACAGATCTGAGAAATTACAGGTCAAGAACAGGCACCAGCTCCCCATTATTAACATCTACCAAGCCTACAGTAAGAGCTGGTAAGTAACGACTTGTGTTTCTCTCCCATTTTTTTAAATTCCATGCTTGTCAGAAGAGGTTTAGAAAACTGTAAGAGTGTTTTTTTCAGCCATACAGATTTCACTAGGTTATAAACCAAGGACTCAAGGTTAGTAACAAGTTTTTTATTTCTACTTTTACTTTAACTGCAAAAATAAAAAAATAAGAATGGCATTGGGAACAAAATCATTTAATGTGCCTGCAAAACTTAGCTGATAAGCAGACACAATAATTCAGAAGAGTTATCAAACTTTGTCAATCAATGTATCTTACAACTCATACAATCTCGCAATCTGCTCATACACCTAGCACTGGCAGCTTGATACTGCAGAGAACTGAACCTTGGACCTTGCTCAGTAGTCAAGTACTTTAACCTCTGTACTTGCACAGGTCCCAAGCACCAATCCAATATGGTACACTGGACAATAAATGTGTTTTAATTTAATATATTTCTAAATAATACACTGTAAAACCATCTAACACCTGTTACATTATACAGATTATCTGCATGAACATAAGAGACATGCTGCTAAAAAAACAAACAAACAAACAATTTATGTAGGTTGTTTGTCAAAAGCCAGCACAGCTACTGTCAGTACAGACACTGTAATCAGACTTGGCCAAAGTCCAGTAGGTTTTTTATATTGGTATAATAATATGTAAAAATCTACTAATTCAAAAGTAATTAATTTAAATAATAACCAGAAGTTTGTTTATAATAAATGTGCACCATATTGAAATTCAACACAATGGAGAAACAAGGTCAGGGTTAATAGGGAATCTATTGCTAATAGCATTGCTAATGCTAACCACTTGCACCACTGTGCTGGCCTCATCAAAAATAAGTCTAGAAGAAATTAAGTTTTAGGACATATACCAAAGTTGCCTGTTCGCTCTTTCACTCACATTGCTATTCCAACAAGCATGAAAGCTTAATAAATCACACATACATACTTTATGGATAACCTTGCATTATTAAAAAACAAACAAACAAAAAAATCATCCCAATAATTCCAACTCTGCTTCCACAACATTTGCCCACACGCTGCTGCCCACACATGACCTGTCAGAGATGTTGTGGGATGCGGACAAGTAGGCATTGCTAAATAGTTAGAAAAAATAACAGACAAATATAGGTCAGGATTTCAGAAGAGATGCAAAAAGTGCACTTAGAAACAGTTTCTCATTTTCTACATAGTATAACGTATCAATTTCTGAAATAACTGTTGAGAATTCATTTAAAGAGATTCTCTGACAGTGAGCTTTCTCACAGTACAAGCACAGACTGATACTACTGTGTGTTTTGATAGCAGCACCAATCAAATCGTTTCTCTTCCATGAATGGATTTTCAGCAGGGGTCCTTTTCAAGCTCCCTCTTTCTGTCTTCATCGTTCAATCCATTTTCATTGTTTTGACTCACTATATCAGCACAGTTGAATTGAAATGAAAATAGCAAGGCTGCAGTGCACAATGTAAGCTTTATATAGAATGACAGAATTCCATTTTTGTCTTGATAAAAACAGCATCTGGATTGTTAGCTGCTTAATTGTTTCTTGCCCAGTTAATTGATGCACGACAGAGCTCGATTCTACACTTGCAACTGGAGCGTGTTGTTGTTTCGCTTAAGATTAACATATTTACGGCATTTAGCAAATGCCCCATCCATCGTGACCTAGAGAAGTGCTGTATGTATTACAATATACAGACGAAGCTGTTTAGGATCTTACTTAATGGTTCAACAATTGCAATTTAGCATTTTTGGGCTTGGACCCTGTCTTCTGCTTAATCATTCAGCACCTAACCTGCTACACTACCACTGTCCACAAGCCTTTATGCAAAGCATACTGCTATGGGATTGAGAATCAGAAAATAACAGACAAAAAGATACAATATTTCATTATGAATGGTTTACTAAACTGTTTAAAAAGGCACTGACAATATGATCTAACACTGTCTTTCTTTTCTAGACAAATGTAATGTGTGTACAAGTGTATATAGTAAATAAAATGCTTAATAACACACTGCAGACAAGAATCAAGTATAGACAGTCCACTCCAGAAATTGGTAAAACCTACATAAAAGCATATATCATGCTGAGAAGAAGTCTTACAGATTAACATATAAAATGAGAAGGAAAAAAAACTGAGTGATAAAAAGAACTGCTCATGATCCAAAGCCTATCCCCTAATCTGTTCAACATGATGACATGGCCTGCCGGCGAAAGAGACTTGGTTATCTCAATGATGTGAGTGCTGACGGTAGAAGCTTGAATTTTGAAGAATAAACAAAATGCTGTGTTTAACTGTTCAAATCAATAAATCAAATCAAATCAGATTTCTCAAGGCAGGTACTACTAATGCAAATGCTGAGTTGTCAGGGCAAAACCTGTTCCTGTCAATCACCTGACATGGGAACTCTATGATTTTGGATATTTAATATTTAAATTTAACTTTCAATAAAATACTATGTTTATCAGAATATTTACACTGATATTGCAGGGTGTCTATGAATTAAACACTACTTTAATAAATGTATTAACAACCAATGCATGGGGGGCTGTTTTCAGATTTATATAAAACACAAAAAGCCCAGGTTTGATCCACATTACATTGTTTCTGTGTAAGCCCTGTGGGATACACATAAGGGATACACAAAAGGCAAAATAGTTTAACCCTAACCCTACTTTTCCTACGGTGAGTCACAACACACACTTCATCACACCCTGACAAGTGGGGAGCTGTGTAGATGCAGACTTGTCAGGGTCTCCATGCAAACTCATGTCTGAAGATGGACCTTGAAACAATGAAACAAAGTCATCTGCTCCAATGAGTCCATTTTCTGTTGAGTCATTTACTTGGGGAAGTATTGGCAGTGTGATGCTCTGGGCAATGTCCGGATGTGAAACCCTGATAATGGGCACTCAAATGGACCATCCAAAGCACCTATAATTGATTGGGATGCTGGCATCAGAACTCGACGTTAGAGCAAAGGAGGAACATGTTCAGCAAATTATACAGATGGCCATAATGTTTTGGCTAATGTGTATATTTTTGTGGGTCTACAGCTCTATTTCTTTATTTTTACAGGTATCTCTTGGAAACCCAGCAAGTTAGTGATTTTTAAACAATCATCCAACATTAAATTGTAATCATTTTTATGAGAGAACTACAGTGAGATGGGGCAGGGTTTCTCTTTCTCCACTCTGGGCTCTCTGAGATTGGAACTCAGTATGGAAACAGAATGTAATAACCATACACAAAACTATTTTCAAACTGTCTATTTGACTGATAGATTAGTTTATAGGATATCTTATATGTACTAAGTAATATATAAGCATGGAAATCACACCATAAGTGATGTACTGCTTTAGCATTGCTTAGCATTATTGAGTATGGTAGGTTTTAGACACAGCCTGAATAGCATAAGCATTGAGGAAAGGGCAAGGGTGAGCAAGTAAGTAAAATAAAGAAAGAGAGAGAGAGGGAATGAGAGAGAGAGAGAGAGATATTCAGGTATGCGTTCAAGATGGCAATTAAAAATATCTTGACTTAACTTATGAGTGCTGGAATACTCAAAAACAGTTATGAACCAATCAGCAGTGTGTTTATGTAGGCTAGCTAGCAAATACTGTACCATTTGTTCCAGTGCTCATTAATTCACATTTGGAGTTGAGGCAGTTCTAACTTGGTTGATGTGTTTAGAGATTTGGTTGATTTGTTTAGAGGTTTCTTTTTATTGTTGTGTAAGGCTTTGCGTAAGGAAGTGTTTATGCCTTTCCAGTACTTATTTGTAACAAGCAAATAAGGTAAATGGTGTTTCATTATAATATGTGCCTGTCCTATTGTGAGTAGTAGTCCTTTGTTTGTATCCCTAGTGCCTGGACATTCTCTTCAACCTATAACTATATAAACCGGTTCACATTCACTAGTTGTGGCTGATAGTTCTTGTTGTTTGTAATTCTGTCGATCAATGCATTTTTTGGCTTTCATCAAACAAAAATATGGTAGTAGAGATGCTGGAGTAGAACTTTCCATCCATGGTTTGTAACTATGGCAATGTCTGGTCAGCGTCCCATTTGTTAAATGCATAACATTAAGTGCTAAAAACTATTAGCTTGCATGTAAACATACTAATGTCTTGTGTCTAATGTATTGTAATAAACTCCTGGGTAAATATACCTAAATGAATAACATAAATAAATTAAAATCCTTCACTCACAGACAGGAGCAAACTTTTTAAACCTCAAACATTTCACCTAAGCCATGCAAAGAAGTGCAGGGCTCTGAAAGCATGCCGAGCTTTGAGCAGGATGTGCCTCCAGAAGCCTCCATGGAAATAGTCTGGATTTAAAAAGGCTATGCTCATAGTCTTAATGGCGTTTCCTTCCTTCATCTCATGGCTGGTCACCTTTACTGTCAGAGTAAACCCTTAAAATTAATCTACACTGTAAAGAACGGCCCAGCACACACTCATATCTCTGGAATCACCTGCAATGAATCTCGGTTGTCATAGCACCTTCCCAATATCTCAACAGGGAGGAATGCTCAAGTACAGCTTTGCCGTGCCACAGCTGAGGAACACTGTTAGCATTTGCTTCTCCATTCTCTTACGGCAAATCTTAAAAGCAAACAGAGATATGCACAGAAAATAATCAAAAGCAGTTTCATGCTGGAGAGATGGATGGTTTGTGCATGCGGTATGGTCTCTGTTCACATTATACCATGCCCTCGTCATTCAGTTTGGAAGCTGATACTTTTCAGGAACCACCAAACGCTACCAACGAGAACAGAGGACTGAGAGAATACACTAGGCACACTTTATCAAAGCTGAAAGAGACATGGACAGGGTGTGTGCTAAAAGTATAAAAATTGAAAGAAAGGAATAACTGAAGACTGAATAAAATCTTAATATCAGCTATTCTAGAACATAAGCTCAACTTTTCCATTTAGCAGTAGTTTGTTAAATCTACGAGTAAGTTCAAGGAGTAATAGCATCATACTTAAAATTAAAATTAGAGCATGTCTATTTTTGACCATTCAAAAATAATGGTTTCTGCTCATTCATCTTCTAATTCATTCTTATTCAGTATCTTATCAAGCTTGCAGCCGGCCCTTTTCAAGGAATACCCTGGGGAGGTCCCCTTAAATTACATCTAACAAAAACAAAATAACAACAAAGCAAAATAATAACAATACAAAAATACCGTAGAACAACAAAACAACACAAACTGTAATAAATGAAGAAAGCATACAACTACACACTGGAAAAAGCAAGTTAGACAAGGCAAACTGGAAAAAGGCATTAATTGTTTAAAAGAGCATAGCTTATTTGTTTATTTGGCTTCTTCAACTTTGCCATCGGCATCAGTGGCCATCTTAGCGAGTCAGCTTCTACTGGCAAATGCACTGACCATAGACCATATAAGAAAACAATTTCTTGAAATCTATGGCATTAATGCTATAAAAATGTATAAGATTTTGTTATACAGCATTTACAACTGCTTCTACACATTTTTTTTAATTGTGATGGTTCAGAAGTGTAACATTAAAAAATTTAAAACTTTCGAATGCGTATTGCATGAGCTGTAGTTATACAGGGATTAGCATGTGTGGGTAGCCCTGTATAATGTATGCCTGCTGTTTGTAAAATGATGGGTTATGCTTCATCTCTGCAGACGAATGCATCAAATGTTCACTGATCCTCTGCATGCAAATTTTACTTTCACCATAACTTACGTCTACACTTTATATCTGTGTGATGTACGCATTGCGGTAAATGTCAGCTGTAAGTTTGTTCATGTTGCTAAACAAAAATTTTGTAAGAGATAAGGAACAGAAAGCAAGAAAACCATTAAGTTTATGTTGCCCTCCAACTACTGTGAATTAAAGAAAGGACAGCAATTAAAACTCCACATACATAATACAACTACTCACATGAATAAAAAGAAAGGGGAGGACTTGGGGGGGACTAAATGAGCTAAAATTAGTGGGGCCTGATTTATGCAGGGACATAGAGCAGACACTCCTTCTCATTATCCCCCTGCTGATAATGAAAATCAAGCCATCAGGTGAAATTTTGAGGTAGATTAAATAGCTAGACCTGGCTCTCTAATTGCTCTTTGTAAAATGTAATTACTACACAATTTATGATTAAATCCCCAAGATAAATAGTGTAATCCATCAGTCAGAGTTGAAGCTGTTCACGGCATGGCTGTCAGTCCACAGCAAAGGTACAGCACATGTCAGAAAAGTGCATACAAGGTGGATATTTGGGAAGCATTCTAATTTTCTAAGGGCTAATTTCGGAATAATTAAAGCAAGATTACAACAATGAATTATTGAAAGCCTCACTGTGCAGGTTAACCCTCATTCATCTACAATAAGAGTTGGCAATTGTCAAAGACAGCAGGCAGAGTAGCCATTTATGGTGTAAATTAGGCGGAAAACTGCAAAAACACTGAATACACACTTGCTGCAAGCAAAGCCATGTTGACGTTGACCAATGGGCAACAGACTCAAGTAGATTTTTTTTTCCTCCAACTGTGAAATATAATTTGTAATTTCAGATTTAAATACTCCTGTAATGGCTGGAGAACATGAGTTATTTGCATTGCAACTGAGTTTACATTTATTATGTTGATATGTTAACAGTTGGTAACAGTTTAAAGAAGAGTCAGCTTTACCTTTATGGAGCTCTTTATATGCACAGGGCCAATGTAATGTTTGTGAAAGTTTACGGATAGATCCCAACACCGACTGGTCCACAACGTTTCATGTGCAATTATCTAGAATACCAGTATATGTTTTAGGATTAAAATGACACCAAACAACAAGACAGTAAAGTGTTAACCAATCCACTGATGCTCTTTCTACTGCTGTAGGGGTCAACAGTAACTTAATGGCAAAAATTATAAACAAAGCACAAATACGAGACAAACACTTTTATTTAACAACTAAAGATTTAGGCTTTATGAAGGAGATATTAAACATACATTAAAATAAAAAAAAAACAATTATTTTAATTAATAGCATTTTCCAGATCAAGTACTGCAAACAATGTGGACATGTGGAATGCATAAAAAATAGGGAATAACCTAGCATTAATTAAGTTTTGAATACCAGAACAAATATAAAAGTATAAATTAGTCTGCAGTTAAAGGAAGCGTTCTTACAGGAAGGTAACAACATGTTGGAATTAACTAATTAAAAAGCAACTTAAATAAATAAGAAAACATGACCCCACCCCAACAAGAGTTATCAGTTGAATCAATGTTAAGAATTATTAAATTCAACCTGGATTATAGCAAAACATGTTGATTGTTCTGCAAAGTCTGAGCAAAATGGGAGGGTTAAAAATACATATGTAGACTGTAGCAAAAAGAGGAATGGCAATCATTAACTCAACAGTCGATGCATAAGTGTACATTAAAATTTAACACTTTTATCGTTCCATCCATAACAACTTCAGGATGACAACACATTTTAACACAAGAGTGCAAAAGCTTTTTTTTTTAGTAGAGGCATACCAACTCAATAAAAGAGCAAGTAAACAGTCTGGATCTCAAACAGATTTTTTTAAAATAGCAATGACAACACTTAATTCTGCAACACTTCTCTGTTGATGCTATTTGAAAAAGTTGAAATGATATTGAAGTAAAATATACGACACCTTATCATTAGTAAAGTACATTAAGCCAAGTAAATTGGGCCTCCAAAAACAAAAAGTGTTTTGAGTATTTTTAAGATATTCTAAATTGTTCTGTCTTTAAACTTCTAGATTTTTTTAACCTTAAAACTTCTTATTTCATTCTAAAGGCTTGTTAGATGTCAGTTTACTTTTTCAATGAATGTATATAATATTTTCTGAGCAATACTTAAAGGCTTATAAAAAAAACAGAGTGCACATCCTCTGTGCATTAATTCCATAATTTTTGCAGGGGAAGGGCTTGCATATGATTTTAGACTTGTCTTGGTTTAATTATATGCCTCCCTACTTTATTTCATTTACAAAGGTTGCATCACAAACCTCACACTAACATACTAAGTGTGAAGTTAGTGCATCACCCGTGGTCCTGTCTTAACACAGAGTGCAGTGTGGTATTGTGCCTCAGGTCAATGTCTGCATGTGTTGTTACCAAGGATCGTATTAATATAAAATATTTACAATAACATTTTTCTAGACAAGCCCACTACAATCACAACTACCCCACCCCCACCCAAAAGGTATCAAAACTACGTTTAACACTAACGTTTCCATTTATCTTACCATCCAATCTGTGCACTTATTTATGCTTTCTCCATTTGGTACTCATTAGGGTTACTACATTAATATTTTCACTATTGTGGTTATTGTCATTGTTATCCATGATATTTTGGTTTATCCTGAAGGAGGCAGAATTTCCGTGACTGGCCAATGCACACTTCACTATTAACTAGAATGCTGAAACCATCTATTTTTAGTACTCTCAGCGGCAATTTCGACAATTTCATAATATGAAGAGTTACAGAGGCAACAAAATTCAAAAATATTTTCAATTTACAAGTGAATTGTAATGATTTATGCCATGACCCACAATATATTTGGTGTGGCAAACAAAAACATGGTTTAGAGTGGTCCTTAACATGATGGTGCAAAATTCATCACTGATTAGTAGTGTGACTTGATTTGCATATGTATATCCCTACTCTTCTTTCATATATTGTCTGTGATTTTCTCTCTTATAGTGTATGTAGCTGAACAGAGCAATATAGAACAGTATAAGGCATCAGCCACTAAAGTACTTTTTAAATCAGTGTTCATCTTATCTGCCTCTGATTGCATATAGAGCCCAAAAAAGTCTCTGCAGTCATTCTCACCACAGGTCACGAAATTTTCTTTGGCCAAGTAACCTTCCATCTTGTCACAGTTTGTAGTACTGTGTCCTGATGGGTCTCGCTTGCATCATGTGTGGAGGTGTTAATAATAATATGCCTCCAAACTATAATAGCAGGCACCAGTACAGATAGAATAAAGACTGTGATTGCTTCAGTGGTGATTCTAGACCATTTGAAGTGGGAAGGGGAAGCAGGTTATTGCCAGTGGCTATGTTAGGGGGCCAATAGCTTTGTACCTAATTGTACATTGTTCCCATGCATTTGGAATAGTGAGGTTACTCACTCCTTATTTAGGGAGACCATAGTGGGGCCAATCTGGTTGTCATGGTCACTGGACCTTGATGCATCATGAAAAGGTCCACTGGATGGCTTGTAGTCAAGTTAAACAGCATATTCAGAATGTGATATGTATTCACTGTACAATTGAAAGGACGCTCTAGTGCCTTGATAGGCTGCCTCTAGCATGGAAACAAGATGGGATATGGTTGGGCATGGAGGCATAAAGGTTATTAGTATGGTATACTGGGGCACATTTGCCCACAGATGTGGCAGCTGGGTGTGTAGATTTCAGGACACCATGACAAAGAGAGGTTACAGTGGCTGGCTGTCAATGGGAAGACACGTAATGGGCTCAGTGACAACACATTTCTAATTGCTGGAAATGGTTTGGGCAGAGAAACGGATGTGCAGTAAAGATGGTGGACATGAATCTGTGGAAAACTATATCAGTGCTCGTGCTCATCGGTGGAGTTTGTTTGTTTATTTGGGTTATTTAACATCATTATCAGCATCAGTGGCCATTCAATCAACACACGCAAGGTAATATCTGTAGACGAGGTTATCTAAAAACGAGTCATATAAACTGCTTACAAAAATTAGGGAATATTTAATTAGGGGTTATTTAATTTTTTAAATACACTCTGTTTTTTGTGAACAGTATATGCGTAGACAGTTGAATGACAATTTAACATAATCAGTTAACCCAACACGTATTTGGACTGGGGGAGGAAACCGGAGTACCCAGACATAAAAAGGACGTGCAGACTCCACACAGAAAGGACCCAGGCTGGTCCATCCTGACATTGCACCCAGGACCTTCTTGCAGTGAGGCAACGATGCTACCCACCGAGCCAGATGTCAATAGAGCAAATGATCCTCTCTACTGGAGGTCTATCTGAAGACTGTTCTGCATGTGTGTGAATGCTAATACTAACTCCAAACACCTTGGATAGAACAGCCTAGATGACAGGTAATCAGTTGAAATGACCATCCTGCTTCTCTCAGGCAAAATAATGTGCTCATTCTCAAAGTTTGTGTGGCAAGTAAATCATACTGCATGTCTAGCGTTCATCAAGAGACACACTACCCAAAAGTAGCTTCCGAGTGCCTTTTTATAAAGGCAGATTTGGCACTTTTACACCCTCTTGTGACAGTACCCAGCATCTAATCAGACCACACCTGTCATCATTTACATATCTTCCTGAGACATAACTGAATACCATGCTTTGCTGCAATTTGGCATTTCTATCTTGGTATGTTTTTTTGTTGTTGTTTTGGTAATGAGTATATATTGAATGTATGTAAAACGAGCTAATGTAACACTGGATAAACTGCAGCTTTCATTTTCTACAAAAAAAAACCCCAGTGCTTTTTCACGATTTGTAATCCATCACTGTCTGTCAAAGATGGTAGCGAGAGGGATTATCACACTTCGACTCCAGTTCAGTGGGAGGGGAGAATGTAAGAGGAGTTCATTTAAAAGAAAAGTAGAGGCTTTAATCTTCTCTAGTGCACAAATGCCCTAATAGGCATGTGTAGAGTGTTCTGTCACACAAGTGTTGGCCAAACAAAGTCTAAGAGATTGAGGGGAAAGTGAGTGAGTGAGCTTCTGGAAGTCTCACACACGTGAACATATGCGCACATTCACATGGTCATGCTAGCTAGCATAGCTCCACACACCACACACACACACAATATTACTACAACCCCAATTTCAATAAAGTTGGGATGTTGTGTAAAACATAAATTAAAAACAGAATATGATGATTTGTAAATCATTTAAACCCATATTTAATTAGATACACAGACAAAGACAAGACATTTAATAAACTGTTATTTTTTTGCAAATATTCACTCATTTGGAATTTGATGCCTGAAACATGTTCCAAAAGAATTGGGGCAGGGCAACAAAAGACTGGCATAGTTGAGAAATGCTCAAAAAACACCTGTGTAGAACATTGTGTGTTTAAAGGGAGCATCCCCGAAAGGCTCAGTAGTTCACTAGCAAGGATGGGGCAAGGTTCACCAATTTGTGATGAACTGAGAATTTGGAAAAATCTCTGGAAGTAAGTGGCAAGTCCAAAACCAACATTGAATGCCTGTGACATTTGATCCATCAGATCATTCTGTAATAGATATTACCACATGGGCTCAGGGACACATCAGAAAACCATTGTCAGTGAACACAGTTCGGCACTCCATCTATAAGTGCAAGTTAAAACTCTACCAGCCAAAGTGAAAACCATATATCAACTACATCCAGAAATGCCTCCCATTGATAATGTGTGTCGTATTATGAAGTGCAAAACACGACAATGGAGACCCCGACCTGTTGAGCAACTGAATTTGTACATCAAGCAAAAATGGGAAAGAATTCCACCTACAAAGCTTTAACAATTAATGTCCTCAATTCCCAAATGCTTGTTAAGCATTGTTAAAAGGAAAGGTGATGTAACACAGTGGTAAATGTGCCCCGTCCCAACTTCTTTAGAACGTGTTGCAGGCCTCAAATTCATGAGTGAATAATTTCAAAATTCTCTTTGAACATTAAACATCTTGTCTATGTAGTGTATTCAATTGAATATGGGTTGAAAAGGATTTGCAAATCATTGTATTGTGTTTTTATTAATGTTTTACACAATGTCCCAACTTCACTGGAATTGGGGTTGTACATTGAAGGAGATTTTCATTGTGCATTACTCTATAAATACAATAAGCGCTAATATGCTACACCATGTAACAATGTAACCCTATCTATGTACCCAAAATAAATCGAGTTTAGCTAAATATCTCTACATGGACACAACTGCCTCCACCACTGGGACATTTGGTGCCCATAAAGGAAGAACAACAACTCCACAAAAACACATATGCCAGAATTAAGCTCACGTTTCCAGGTAATGGTACTGATAGCAATGAATGGAGAGAGGAGAAGAAAGAGAAAAGGAGTGGGTAAGTTTAAGCAAGTGACCTACATGACTTAATATGACCTAGAACGTCATCAGATTATACAAAAGTCCTATGGTTAGATTAAGAACCCAAATAAAAAAAATGAGAAGACAATTCAGATTTGTCATAAATTTATTGAGGGACGCGATCCAGTATTTGATAGTGTCAACATATGCAAACCTTTAGGAGTTAATTTAAAGATGAAGTTATAGTCAAGCCCTTTCAATGATAATATCAGATGTGAGTGGACACACTGTTGTATTTAAATAATTTGATGAAACTCTGATCTTCACGGCACATTGGAGGAAGTGTATTATGGCACAAATAAATGGAATTTCGCACAAATGAAAAAAAGCTGTTCATGCTTATCAGGCTATGTAGGGTTATAAAACCATGTACAAATATAAGAAATTCAAGACTACTAACACTTTTCGGAGTGGTTATCAAATGTTTTCAATGGTGCCACCTTTTGTAAATAAGTATATTTTTGACATCCACCGCTCCAAAACACATATACATCTTTTGAGTCCAGTCCTCATTATGAATTATCCTAAAATTTACCCAATAATTCACACAAATTGCTAAATTTGTATTGAACAAAGCAAAAAGGCACAAATCATCTTTACAGTGGAATTATAACGAGACATGCAATATGTATTTTACAATTTCATTGGGTAACAGCATTCATTTGCTTAGCTGCTTCCCAATTACAATAGCTCCACACCACCCCTAGAGATCCATTGCTCCAAGTTGATGAGTTCAGGAAAATGGAGCAGAAGGACCTCAGAAAAGACGGTGCGGATGCACATCAGGCAGGAAAAGGTTATGAAACCATTTCTAAAGAGATTTCCACTTCACCAATCACAGTCAGAAACAGAAACATTTTGTCCAAATGGAAGAAACGGACAAAAATGACATGGTTGATTAATAATATGTTATATTAATGTTTGTAGTTATGCACATAAAATGTATTATTCTGGACAAAAACAGACAAGAATGTGATGGCACTAATGTCCTCAAAACAGTGTGACACAAGTGCACTGTTGGCAAGCTTTTAGGAGAGCTCTGCAATAGGATTTCTAATAAAACTTAGTGGCCAAGTAAGCATGGCGATGGCCAGATCTCTTCCTGGAACCTGCAAGGAGCCTCTGATGTATTTTAATGCCTAGATGAATCTGTTTCTCCCTGTCAACTGTTTAGAAAACATCAGATAAATCAGGTCTGAAGATTGGTCTTTGGACCTGTGTGGAATCCCAATAGAGGCCCTTAACCGAAAGCCATGGCCTGGGCCAATTTTGCACACATCTCGAATTTTAATACAGGGGTTGCCGATTCTCCTGACAGAGTTCTCTCTCTCTGTTATATATTACATCTGATTGGTCATCTGTCAGTTTAGCACCTGCTTTGATTAGTTTGTGGAGGCAATTTCTCTTCTGTAGAGCAAAGTAAATCTATCAAAAGTATTTAAGGTTTGGAGAATCCAGATTGCCATTCAATATTTAGATTAGATTATACAGCAAAGTCCTTCATCCCATTAAATCTGATTATTGTAGGGTGTTAAAACACTTTGTACAATGCAGTGGTATGCAATTATAACTCACCACTACTGGCTTTTCCAAGCTGCCACCGTTGGGTCCCTTGAGCAAGGCCCTTAACCTTTAAGTGCTGAGATGAATACTAAGTCGCTCTGGATAATGGTGCCTGCTAAATGCCATGCATTTTATGTAAATGGTACACCACTAATGTTTTTTGTTGCGTCTCAATTTAATTGACTCGTTCATTTTTCTGCACTCATTTTAATCCCGCTTTTTCTTAGTCAGGGTCATGATGCAGGATGCCAGTCCAGTGCGTGGCTTTGTATAGCTTTCTGTTGCAACTCCGTGGAAGATCCCTCCATCAGCCGTGCCTCCCTCATAAATAAGCAATTTTACTCCATATGACACCTGACCTAGCTAGAAGGCACAACCAGACGCAATCTCAGGTACCTGTGGCAGTAGACATGCATGTTGATATATCAAAATATGCTTTGACTTTTTAATTTATTGTATTATTAAAATATGTGGAACATGCAAAACAATATTTAAGTTTGTTCCTTTAACAAAGTCTGTACTTTGACCAAGGATAATCGAATAGTAGTTGAATCAGTAAGTCGATTTGATTTTGTAGGTTAAAGCAGTATTTCAGATACAGTATATATATTTTAAGGAAAGCACTGTACTCTTGCACTTGGCAAAGGTAATTTAGACTTCCATGATGGCAATGTTAATTCAGGGTCTTTCATTCATCACCTGTTTGAAATCACAAATATTTATTTATTTTTAACTTTTAATAGCACTAAACTGCAGAATATTTTGCAGGCCTGCTATGGCTATTAACAAATGAAATGAAGCTTACCAGAGAAAACATGAAATATGGTAGGCTACTGTCTCCACTTAAATTACTGTACTTAACTAAATTGCTAAATGTGTAAAGAATGCATTTTTATTATTAACTTGCAGTTTCCATACAGTTCAACTTTTTCTGCTTTGGGGTTGTAAAAAAGGCATCCTCTAGGATATTATGTATATTTACTGTATATGTAAACCATTAAAAAGATTATTCCAAAAATAACTATGATATATTATATAGTATTACCATAAGAGTGATGTGTTATATGTTCTTTACACAGGATATAATTTATCCTAAACAACTCTTCTATCATTTTAGAAGCCATGTCTCTTAAATATAAGCATCAGTTTGTTACCTAGTCTCACACTGGGTGAGGCAGCTCACAGTTCTAGCTACCTATTAAATGAATAGTAAACACACCAACACAGATGAACAGTCAGAGCAGACACTAGAGTGCAGTGACCCTCTCCTCAAGAGATTGCCAATTCTTGGATTGCACCAGGTTTGAGAAATTAACATTCATGCTGTGACTGCACAATGATGGCTTAAAGACCCAACATTATTCCCAGTAGCTCTTCATAGAGACAGATGAGGCTGGTTCCTAGAACAGGTGTTAATTGGCATGTTGGGTCGAATTAAGTCTTCACTGCCACACTATTCTTTGGGGTTGAAGTGGCAACAGCACAACAGAGGTTTTCACCAATGAGGATTGGTGGGTGAGGACAAAAACATGCAAATAACAAAAAAGCAAGTCACTGAGACAACATTAACCCAAACTGTGATTTGACACAGGGGTCAAATGTACCATCTTAAAGCCCATCGAAAGCATTGAGACAACTTAAAGTATGCAAGATAAAAGCTAGATGAATTACCAAACCTGTGTTTTAAAAGTCCATCATGTATACAGCTAGTTATAAAGGTCTCTATGGATATTTGAATTAGACAGAATACAGGGTGCTGATTGGAGGACACCATGTTAAGGAACGAAATGGCGAGCCAATATTAAAATGGAAAAGCCACACCAGGGAGGCAGAAGCTAAGTGTGTCTAATCGAGATGAATGAGTCTGTTCCCCCTAGCCTCCCAACGGATGCGGCTGTACTCGCGCCCTCCCCACTTTACTCATTAATTACCATGAATTAATGGTTTTATCCACGCAGAGTAAATAAAAGATTGTCACCCGGCCACAAATTGAGTGCAGCCTTTATTAAATACTGTGAAAATGTCAGCCAGTTAGAGCAAAATTAAAGGGACAAACAGATCAGACTCCATTCCGATCAAAAATAATCTTCATTTTACAAGATTAAATTAGTCACCGCATGTTCTGCTGAGGCTCAAGACATATTGTGTCACTCCACTGTAATTCGTAGATTAGAGATGGCAGTCACCAGATCCTACAAGCACCTCGGGAGATGTCCCCCCTCAAGTACTGCCTGTTTTGCGTAAAAAAAAAACGATCAAAGATGTGTTTATTAACTACTAGAGGTTACAGGAATTCTCATTCCCTAGTAAGTAGTTCCAAGTTAGCCTGGGACATTAAACAGCACACATATGGCTCTTCATGACTCTCACATGAATGATGTGGTTCCAACAGTTATCACAATCATGGCAGACGCATTGTAGGAGAGATACACCCACCGAAGGTCATGTCAGGGACTCTCTTCCATGTGGACTCAATTTCCTAGTGTCAATATTTACACCAATGGTGTGCAATATCCAACACTGTATTAAGTGAGTCATGGCAAGAGCTTTACCCACTTAACTGTGGTGCCATCGCCCTCATTTCAGCTGTGTCATATTAGCACTATAAATCATCCTTTTCAAATCCCATTTGTATGTCTCAGCTCAAGGTTACATTTTGTTCTTTTTTTCCCCTGAAAGAATAATGTTTGATAATTACATTTTTGAGTGACATCTGAAGAATTTCTTCATTCAGTCATGTTTACAGAGTCAGTTTACTTTCCATGTAGAGAAATGCAAATGAACCAAAGTTAATTTGAAATCACAACTCAATAGTCAAAATTCTTTGTTCATCCCTAAGGTACACAAATCAAACTCGTAATGAATAACACAAAAATAAAAAATGGATGTGCTTTTCATCATCAAATCACTGCATAGTTTCAGGTAGGGGGTCACCTTTATCAGTGTAGTGTGCAAAGACAGATTAAGAAAGAAAACACTGATATGACAAATTTTCTACTTTTGAGTTCGAGCAACATGACCGTAGCATTTACACATAGCCTTTCATTTTAAAACAAATCAATTGTGTCTTTTGAACTTTAGCACTAAAACAAAAATGAAGAGCAAAATATCTGCATAACTATTAGGGGTAAATATAGGTGTGTATTGAGCAGTAACATAGTTCAGTTTAAAATAACCAATTTTCTGAGGTATCACACAATCAACAATGCTTCACAATGTTTACTAAAATCTCAAATCTCACAAGACACAAGCTTAGGACTGTACATTAACATTTCCAATCATAAAAAGTTAACTTTATATGATATTACAGGTGCCAGTTTTTGAGTTTTGGGGCACCTAGGAAAGGCCATCTTAGTCTGAGTTTGTTAGAGTTTTCCGTTTTGTTTGTGGCCAACTTTTGTCCTCAGCTCTTTTGTTTGGTTTCCCTGCTGTTTTGTCACACCATTACATAGGCATGCTTGATCTGGGTTAAGGCAGCCACCCTGTGGCATCTTGAGAATACTGAGTTTTTGAATACTTGTTATACTGGTATTGTATGATGATATGTTGTGATATTGAGATCCTATAATCAAACCCCACTCAAAGTGCCCTATGAACACACAAATGCTTTCTGCCCATCTCTCACACATATGTATTTTGGTTAAATATGTATTAGATACATTATATACACATATTCTCCCAGAAATAAAATATACACATACTACATATTGGTAAAATAAGAGATGGTCCTTTCTCTTTGTCCATGAAAAACTAGTTTCCTTCTAGTGCTGCCAGAGGCCGAGACCACTATCGCTCTGTGCCTGGGGTCAAACCACACACCATGTGACAAAAACACATAAATACAGGACTACCCGTACAGTCAACCTATATGCATTTTAATGCTGTCCACAGTTTAATGGTTAACTTTTTTAATATGTACCACACACATGTACATTCCCAGCTAATAATACGGAACTGTAGCGTCAGTTTGTCTCTCAAAAAATTATATAGATTTGACTTGAAGAGCATGCCACCATGCATACCACTTGTATGAACCACACAATACAAGGGCCAAAGGATCAAAAGCAGAACTTTTTGCAAAGCTTTAAAATGTCATTGTTATTCACTGTGCTTGTTATGGTTCATCAATGTGCATGTGCATTTGTGCTATAGTGATGGTACCTTCTCCAGTATGCAAGAGAGGGGCATTTTGTTTTTGGTGGCACATGTCATGTATAACAACTATAATTCTTTTAATAATTTCTAATTTTCCATTAATTTGATCTATATACTTGAGAAGCTCATGTGGTTGCATAAGGTGGAGCTATGGGCTGTACAGGCGACCTCAGGGAGATCTTTCAGTGTTGTGTGACTTGTTTTCCACCTCCTGTGCTCATAACCTTGCTGCCATTGGTCACAGATGCTAAAAATATAGTACCAATTGAAGTACCTTCTGTTCTTGTGGTTAGGCCTTCTCTGGCAGTACCTGTAACTTCATCTGGTGGGAATTTGATTCTGCTAACATCACCCTTAGATTTATAACCAGTTACTATATCTACTTTGTCTACTGCTGCTATCAGTAAGTGAAATATCTTAGTCCTTCCCTATAGAAAGGACGATGTTGATGGATTTGCTGTATTTGAAAAGATAAACTGAGCCAGTAGTCTTGGGCAGTCTTGCCATATTGTACATTACCAGGAAGGCGTGGTTTGTTCAGCTCTCTCATTAGAACAGAGTAAGTTATAAAATTGGTTGTTCTCCATGCTTATAAGCAAGTCCTGGAAGCTTTTAAGCAGAACTTTAGAGTCAAACGTATGATGAATTTGCATGTATTAATGTTGCCCTCTTCAACAAGTTGCACTTTTTGAGCAGCTGCCACTGTAACTCATATTGTTGGACAAATTGACCTGTTGTGGCGTATTTGAATGTGCAATAAGTTAGTCAGTTGCCACAGCTGCCATTTTGGTGGATACGTTTATTTTAACTCACAATGTGGCGTTTCATACACCCATCTCCAGTAAGGATGTATCGTTACAAAAGTTGAATGTGCTTTATTGTCTTGGGTCAGGCCGTCTTAATGCATTTACTGTCCTACATCATATAAAGAGTACCTGTTATCAGAGTGACCACAGTTGGTGCTTCCCACTGTGTCAGTACTTCAACATACTATTGGGCCAGTGTTTAAATCATTTACATCCATTGGCTGTGTGTCTTTAAGTAGTGCCGAATGATGCAGCCCACATGTACTTCAGGACCCTTGAGCTGCTCAATCATTTATGTTGAGAAATGCATTACCATTTTATGATACCTTTTATGCAGGTAGTGACATATTAAGTCAGGGACTTGATCTAGCTGTCATTCGGGCACATCTAAATGCAGTAAATTTTGATATGGAGGGCTTTCCAGGTCTTGTGAAAGCGGCCCTGCACTGCATTACTGTATGCAGTGTTTCATTTTGTTTAGGGAATGATATTGCCAGTTATTTAACTTTTTGCTTCCGGTTTTAGTTTGTAGCCCTGTGGGGAATTAGTGCTAAAGTAAACATCTGGTCACCACAACAGCCAATCAGCACTACAAAGACAAGTTAAAATTTAAAAGTGGAAGTCCATTATCTTTGTGTGTGTAAATACCCTATGAGCCATACATAAGGTTTAGATGTGTTTTACAGTTTACGCTTTGTATGTGGGGAATGAAACATTAGTGATGTTGTGTAGATGTGACATATTCCACTCATGATTTCAGCCTCATCTCTGGCACCTTAACATGTCGTTTGCATGCAGTTTTCTTGAGAAAAAGCTCTTTATATTTACGTTCCAGTAGCCTAAAAAACTACTATGTGACTATAGTAATATTTAGTCAATGTCCTGTTTCACAAGCTGTAATGCAGCATATCTTAAATTAATGACTATTTTTTAGCCTTGTCTATCTGTATAGGGTTCAAGGGCTGTGGCAGTCTACATATACATGTACAGCATTTAGCAGACGTCCTTATCCAGAGCGACTTACAAGTCATACAGTCTTACAGTTCAAGCAATGGTGGGTTAAGGGCCTTGCTCAAGGACCCAACTGTGGCAGCTTGGCAGAGGTTGGATTTGAACCCTGGACCATTAGGTCCAGAGACCAGTACCTTAATCGCTACCACAGTCTAGCAGTTAATGTACTCTGCTATAGGTCCGGCGTTCAAAATTCCACGTCTGCTAATCTTTGTAAGGTTGTGTAAGTTGTAAGTAAAGAGGTCTCTGCTAAATGCTGTAAATGTAATAAGAACATATTTTAATATGTGCACAATACTTTCAGGACAGTCTGAGGCCATTATTGCACAGGATGTCTAAAGATCATTATGTATGATCAGTCAAAAACTGCATGATGGCCTGCATTGGCATGCATTGTACAATTATATAGATGTTTCAAAGGCATCTGAAATTGACATCATGCACCCATAACAGAAAAAGTCATGCTCACAGACAAGTGACCAAGTGCTGAGGATACTCCTTGCTGCGAGGCTCCTCATATTAAGTAAATGGAAGAACTACAATAGACTACCCTTTCCTTCCTCTTCCTTCTGTCCCCTCCCTGCAACCCCATGACAACCAGCCTCTGTGCCAAGCCCCCAATGCCCAATGCCAGATGGCAGAGTGGGCGGCAGGTATCAGCCTCCTGGCACAGCAAACATCTGTTATCATTACCAAATGCTAATTGCCATCAATCAGGACAACACCTCTATGCATTTGTATGCAGGGTTCATAAGTGGAGGTGTCTAAGGAGCAAGTACAACATAAAAAGTGATGTCTAAATTCACCCCAGAGCAATGGCATGAGTGCACACAGCAGGAGGCACAGCTCAATTGGCAAAGCATTCCCCTTGTTAATGTGTGACCCACCAGCAGAACTGTGAGGTAACCTTCTCCTATATCAGCACTGCATGTCCTTTTGAGGTATCTGCCCAAAGTGCATGCCAAGCATAGCATTAAGGAACAATTTGAAGCTCAGCAGATGCAAGGAACATTATGAATCTAAAACATATACTCTAAAGACACTCTAAACCTTGGATTCAGGGGTCATGGCATTAGGGAAAGCTTGCAGGGACAATCCGTGGAAAGCTTTGATATAATGAGTATGGCTGCTCAGCCAATCTAGTATAGGTGCAAGAGCATATACATTCCTACAGTGTATTTGGCCCCTTACTAGCCCATGATGTCACTTTTGAGGTGGGCTGGCATCATCATCCTGAATAGTGTGAATACCCTGAGCTCCTCAGGAAAGAAAGTGGGCTGATTAAGTAGCCCTCTCGGATGTGCCGACCTAAGCTGGTGCAACCTGTGCCAACGAAGAGCACTGTAGCTAGTGTCTGCTCCTGTGCTCCCGCTGCCTTCTCACAGTCGCCCATATGGCACAAGCCTTATGGGACAGGGCTTCCAGAAAAACAGAAATGAGAATGTCAATAAGAAGTGTATTTAGACCAGACAACAATACCATATCACGTATATATATTACATTGTACAAAATTGTCAAAACCTAATAGTGTTCATAAATCCATGACAACATATACTATTTGCAGCCATGATTTGTGTGTACTAGCTTGCTCTGTTTCACTAAAACAAAACAGCGGCCAAACAGTTTTACCATAGCCTGTTTGTCTAGACTGGCTACTGCCAAAGGCACATCGATGGCTGATTAAATTACTCTCTAATGCCCAGAAAAGTGAGAATGTCAGTCGTCAGATTGCATGTTTTGTCGGAATACGTGCATAAAACTGGTTGCCGTAAACACTCGAGCTCGTATACACGGCTCTGTAGTTGTAAAACAGTGCATAAAATGAGGCTATAAGGACTGAAAACAACACTCCAGTCAGAACATCTGTTAAGTACCATGCAACAACATGATCCCAAAACACACAACAGGGACTTCATAAACTTCCAAATGGTTTAATTGCTCCCAATCAGATTTCTGCTTAGAAAATTAAACACACTCGCTCCACTTGTACAGCTACATTAGATTATCTGCATTAGGGCCTCATGCTCAAAAATCTAACCTTCTGCCTAAATGACTGAAATTGGTTATGAAATTGAAAGAAGATGCTAATTCTTAGGGTGAGGATGAGCTCATATTAAATGTGCATAAAATTAAGCACACCATTTATGCTACAAGTGTTACAAACCCAACAAAATCAAATCTGTCACCCAAATGATGGATACAATTGAAATGGTATTAGGTTCTTAGACTGGAACACAGTGGTTATTTCTCTAGATCACTAATGGATCTCATTTAAACTCAGAATTATGTCTCAGTCTCACCTATTCAAAAAATATTTTCCCATAGCCTTCTGGCTTCTCCATGTGCCACATTATGTGCAACTATTTTTTTTTGAAGAGCAGTGACTTTCTCCTTGAAACTCAATGCACACAATTGTTTTTCAGTGTTCACCTGATGGTGGACGTGTTATGATAAAACATTAGCCGGTAGGGAGAGGCCTTTGTTGTTAAGAAGTTACACTGTGTTCCACACTGTGTCAACTCACAAACAATTACATGCCTTGCTAATAAATAGATTTTTAGTGGTCTTTTTAAATGTGTACTCAATCTGTCTGACTGTGGATTGGTGGGGTCCAAACTCTTGAGAGGTGCTACTGTGACATTTTTAGGTCACTATTTTTTAAAAAAATATCTGAACTTTTGTTCACTCCATGATACACTTTCACAAACATTGTAAATATCACACTTTCATATATCTCTGTTTTTTAAACATAAAATGCCAACCCATGCTTAATTGTCATTCCATTGTACACCTGGGTTACATCTATTATATGTGTACCATCAAATTAACTGCTAATATCTCTCACATATGCAACATTAAATCCTATAAATATATAAACATAATATAAGAAAAATAAATAGTATTCTTCATCTACTTTTTGAACTTGTATGATGTTGTATGTCTTATATATACATAAAAATACAATTTTAAGGGTTCAGAAACAAAGGCAAAATCATCATTGCTTTGACTCAGAGTATGGAATGGTATGACATGAGAACAATACACATACATGCTATTAAAGTGTGTATACTCCAATAGCTGTCATTGAAACTGCAGATGCAAGATGCAAGAGGGCTTTGCTAATGGCTTCAGTTAAGTTTAATCATTTGGGCATTCAGCTACGTGCAAATCTATTAAACCCTGAATGTTTGTTAAAACCGCTCAGGTGCACTGTAAAATTTTGGATGGGGATTTAAATCTCGGGTGGCATGGTCGCCAAGTGGGTAGCAATGTTGGCCTTACAACAAAAAGGTAATGGGTTCGAACACAAATGGAACGACCTGGGTCCTTTCTGTGTGAAGCTTGCATGGCCTCCCTGTGTTAGCATGGAATTACTCCTGGTTCTCCAATTTCCTCCCACAGTCTGAAGACATGTTGTAGTTTAACCGATAACGCTAAAGCAGCCCTAGTGTGTGAGGTCATGTGCCCTAAATTACATTGGCACCCAGTCTATGGTTTCTCCTACCATGTCACCTGAGCTGCCCGCTGGTGCACACAATGATAATAAAGAAAATAAACTTGCAGTGCAGTTACTTTATTATAGATTTAGTGTTGATGGTGAGTGTGCATGAAAGTGGAGCATTAGTCAGAGATGGGTTCAGTTAACTGAATTAAGCATACACTTGTCTTGGAGAAGTTCTCAGCCACTTATTTTTAATCCATCTGTATTTAGGTTCAAGTTGTATAATTAGCTCTAAAAATATTCAGAGGTCCAGTGGTCACAGCAGTGATGGGTAACATTACATGGCACTAACTGAGATTTGTTTAGGAAACTGTTCTCAAATATCTCCACCACACTCACCTCCCTGCCCCATCTTACATCTTCTTTTAGAGCTGAGGAATAAATGGAATAAATAAATTCAAATGGAATTAGTAAATAACATTCCGTCACACATCCAGCCAAAGGGCAGCAAACCAATGCTCATAACTTGACTTTCTTGATATTCAAACCACTCACTGTGGACAAAGCAGTGACACTAATTTGGTGGCTACACTAGTCTTGAAAACAAATCCTCCGATGATCTGCCCACTGGTTCCGGTACTATGACACGTCTCCTCACACTCAACAGTGACCTCATACCACAACAATGATTAACCTGTCACTGACATCTGTTTTAATAATTGTCCAAATCTCTAGAATGTAGGATCTTTTTTTATGAAAATCTCATTGATGTCAAGAAATCTGGACACAAAGGCGGCCATTTAAAAGAACATGTTCTCCTTGCCAATAACTGGAGCACTTAATGAAGCCAAGGGGTACACAATGTCCCTATACTTCTGGATCTGGCATTTAATAATTAAGAAACATATCATATTCACACTTTGTAACTTGGGGATTGTGAAGCATGTATTTGCTGATC
>JAUZST010025290.1:0-30924 GCA_034779995.1 Parotocinclus haroldoi
CTTTGTAAGTGTCACTGAAATGGCCTCTGATGCCAATAGTGCCGTTAAATAAACAAACAAACAGTGTATAATTCTTTATGTGTGCTTAAAACCATAGTGTTGTG
Source organism: Parotocinclus haroldoi (assembly GCA_034779995.1). NCBI lineage: Eukaryota > Metazoa > Chordata > Actinopteri > Siluriformes > Loricariidae > Parotocinclus > Parotocinclus haroldoi. Next base: position 105 of record JAUZST010025290.1, read on the forward strand.
TATTTCCTGGAGGTATGTTTAGATTTCAGATACTGCGTAGACAGTAATGTGGAAAGACTGATGCCTTTGTGCATCTTCTGCATGCAGTTTTCTTGTGCAAATACCTTTTCTACATTTACATTACACTAGTATAAAAACTCTGTGTCTGTGTCTGTGATGATGTCCAGTACCAAATACCACTTCAATCAACAACCTGTTTCACAAAAGGAAGTTCAACAAGCATACTATAACAGCATGATGCCCTTTGGCACACTTACCAATTGAAACAGAGTGCTTGAACAGGATATGCATTTGCTGCTTAAGCCAGCAAAATTGTGAAACAAGCACTGGTTTGCCTGTGGGGTTCTTGAGGGTTTCAAAGTTAGCGGAGTTGCAAAACCTAGCGGATGCTTTGCTTCCGAAAAACAGGGAAATGGCCACAAGGTGGAAGCGTGAACCCAAAACAAACTGACCACAACAGATAGTTCAGTCCTGGAGGCATTAAGTTTACTTATTGTCAGGAAAGGGAAACGAAACGATTGCTTACTTGGTGAGCTTCTTAGAGTACAGATGGAGCAGCATGCCTGCGCAGTACTTTTTTGTGCTCAGCGGCAGTGGCACAGACATCCTGTGATGAGATGGAAATCTGTGCTGTGTATGGCTTCTATCTTTTCTGCTTCTATAAGGAATGCTATAGTATCTCCCCTGATAGCCTGACATCCAGAGAGTATATGTACAGCTATACGAAACCTAATGTCAGTGTGATTGTTTGTTGTATATGGGTTTGTTGTCTGAAAGGTTATTATCTGTATGATTATAGTTATTATTCTGCTCAGTCCATACAATTTTAGATTATCTTCTAACATCTAAAGCCAATTCCATACTGATCAGGCCTAGGGGAACAGTGGAAAGGAAAAACGCCATACATGTTATAAGGAAGAAACCTTGGGTGAACCAAGACTCAAAAAAGGACCAATCCAACTATCGACTTAGACTCAATATGTTCTGTGAGAATGAAACGATTTATATATTAAAATAAGTCTATAATAATAGCTCAAAAATAGATTAGCACATATGAAGTCAAATAAATACATTTAGAAAGGCATATCTGCATTGTTTAGTTTGAGGCACAGAGTCTATGGTGCAGAAAATGTCATGAAAATCATAGCATGATTAGAGACACAAGCAAAGTGGGTAACTAATTTTCAAACAACTTTTAAATGAACATGAAGTGTGTACACAAAGCACGAAGCGCAGAACCAGCTAAGGCTTTCATCTGCAGACTCCTAACACATGGAAGACACACGTGGGGCAGCAACCTCAGACACACTCAGGCACAGGTATCTTCCCTCACACAGAAATAGTAAGAAACACAACCAGACACCAGAGAAACAAGGGGAGAGAACAATTGTCTTTGCAACATAGCACACCAGAGTTATAGCAACTCATTTTCTTACAGCTTCTGCAGGCTTCCCAGGTTCCGGCTCTCTTTTGAAATACCCATTTCATGCAACATGAAATGTTTTGCTGTCGCATTAGAAACCCTTCATAAATATGTTTGTGTTAATATGTATATGCTTGTGAATATATTAATGGTCTTAGTAGATCAATATGCTGCACGTAGCTGAAAGTTATGAAATCAGTGCAAATGTGCTCCGTTTCATGGACTATGTGGTTTTCAGATGCCTAGCTAATTTTTTTATAACACTAAGCAAAGTAGAAACATCATGATCATTAAGAAGTAATGCCTTAGTAATGCTTAACTCCTATGTTCTACCTTTGCTATTATGAATGCATATATTACTTCTGCATGAAGGCTTATATGATGCATGACCACTTTATGCATATTCTTTTTTGACTGCTAGTTGCCAGACCTTATGTAGGCTGTATCTTCTATTGGCTGAAAATGTTACTGTTCCCAGTTTCCTGTCCATATGGATTCATTTGAGAATAATGTTAGGACTAAGACTAATGACTAAGGTGCATTATATTTGTAGGGATGGGGATACTTCATATAAATATCATTCATATAAATCAACCCTTTTGGTTTACAGAGAGGATTGTCCATCCAGGGCAGAACGGTGGCACAGTGGCTTACTGCCTCACAGCAAGAAGGTCCTGGGTTCAATCCCAGGGTTTAATGGCCTGGGTCTTTTTCATGTCCGCGTGGGTTTACTCCGGTTTTCTTCCACAGTCCAAAGATATGTGTTAGGTTCATTGTTATCCCTAAAGTGGCCCTTGTGAAGTGTGTGAATGTGTGCATGACTGTGTGTGCGTGTCTTACGATAGATTGACACCCTGTCTAGGGCTTTTCATACTTGTGCACCCAAAGTGGCCAGGTGGCCATAATCTTGTGTAGATTAAGCGGAAGATAATGGATGGATGAATGGATGGGTTGTAACCTTTGGGCATAGAGAACCTCAAACGATCAGTGGAGAAAGAGTGGAGATCTTTGGATACTTCAAACTCCTGCAAATACCACACAGTGTGATTATATTATGATCACAAAATGTTACACTACCACATGCTATTGGTTGAAACAGGTGTAGAATTGGCCTGCTTTTGGAAGGGCTTACATTGTTGCTCATATCTGATCAATCAGGGAGAGCGAATGAGGATTTATTTGGGCAGGCCAATCCATATGATTAAGTAGTTCAGCTCATGAAAAGTGCTCTTGGAGGTAACATTTCTGAGTGCAGAGTGTCTCATGATGTGTTGTATTTCATTATCACCAGAACGTACTCATCTTCCTGTGTTCTCAAGCAGAATGCAATGGATCCATGCTGAATCATTCAAAGGACACCTCGACAATGGAATCAGAAGGGGAGGTGATGACTGCCTTCTGGGCATCAATATACCAGTATCAAGTCCACATACATGCGATTCCTTGCATGTATTCTTGACGTAATTTAGCAGATGGATGAATTTCCACATGTGGAAGAATTGTGCTCCTGTCACAACATTAAATGTGAAATAGTTTGCATAAGTGCTATGTGGAAGGACGGTTTGCTATCAGGTCAGCTCTGGAATTGAAATCAGCACGATTCGGCTCTGTTTCAAGGACTCTATATTCTTAACTTGCCTAACTACATTTCTGCTTTCTTCTCCAAGCTGTTCTTTTGGCACCAGTTCCAGCCCTCGCACCTCTACTCAGACCACATCAGAGGAACAACTCCCCCTCCTCCTCCCATCCACCTGTTACCTGCTATATAAATTGTATTTTTGTATTCCCCGTATTATAATATTCAGTGCCATTTATGTTTCATTATATTCTTCCCATTTTTATTCGTTCTGTTTAGCCTATTTGTAATTGATTGATAGTTAAAATGTTATTGCAGTATATGTGCAGCATGAGACCGGTGTGTTGCATAATCAGTGCATTTATTATAAGGCGTATGAGAGGGCTGTGTGTCAGCACTGCTACGCGAGCCCATCTTTAAAGTATCGCAATGACGAAAGCATGCCTAAGCATTTTGTCTTTGAGCCCAGTTTGAGCACAGAGCGGTGGGGGAGAGGGCAGGGCGATAGTCGCACTCTGCCATGATTCAAGGCAACCATGCTCAGTGTGAGTACACAATAAGTGTTTCTGGTGTGCAAGCAGTAGGGGGTTGTTTTTGTGTCCTTTAGGAGACACATCCTGTCTTTGGGACTGTGACTATGCTGGAGATCTTACAGAGTTGAGAAACTTTCTGTAGATTTAGAGAAAATGAAAACGGTGCCCTGGGTTGATTCCATCTGGCACCACAGCCTGTTGTTCTCTCCTCACGTGGTAAGCAGAGGAAGATAGACTGTACCATGTAGTGGTGATGCAGGTAATGGGTATGACATTAAAGGTCACAGAGGTTGAAAGAATGAATAGTGGGTCAAATTGTCATTAAATTGTCTGAGAGTTTAATCAGCAAAACAACTGAGTTGGCTCTTTCCTAATCCTCATCTATTATCGTATTCCCATTGTGACTGTAGACAGTGATGGTTCTTGTTCCCCCTTCACACTGTTTTGTAGAAGCTTATGCTCCAATATTTCCCTGTATCCCAGTTTTTCTTTTTTTCTATTCTAAGTTGTTTGACTGTAAAAACATGGATATATCGTACACAAATAAAGCAAGTCCACTTTCTTTAATTGTGCACGGTGGTAAATCTGTTGAGTACACTAGGACTGTCCCGACTTTCATCTCTGAGCCAAATAAAGCACATAAGACTACAATGTTTGTACTCCCCATGGCTACTGGTCAGCACTGACAGCTCGTTCATTTTATTTGAAAGTGACCTAACATTACCCATGATCACAGGCAGCAGGTAAGGTCTGTGTTTCCTTCTTTTATTCTGAACCGATATCCCACTGTCGTCTCCCACAATCATGGGATGAGGTCTCACGACAGCTCAGGCTTCACAGGGTGCAGCTGTTCAAGCAGCTGTTGTCTGGTGTAGATTAAAGTAAAGTCCAGTTCATCAACTACTGGATTACCTTTCATGAATAAAAACGTATCTCAACAGATAGTAAATGCAGAACAACTTTCTACTATGATGCTGTTGTTGCAAATGCTCAAAGAATGAAATGAACCAGCACATACATAAAAATACCAAAACAACAAAACCACGCGGACAATTCTGGACTGATAAATGTCTATGCATTCCTATAAATGTAATATTTATCGTATGTATTTAAATTCTTACATTTAACATTTAGGTTACTCAATGGGTTCTCATTTGCAGTTTGTGTGTCCTTACACTATTAGGGACTTTTTCTAGCCACTGTTGCACTAGGGTTGCTTATATGGGTCGGCGAGTCTAGATTACCCAAATCGTCTGTTAAGCATAATCTTGTAAAACTGTATATCACCTCAATTCCTACTCTACTGCAAAACCATAGTATGTGTTTGTCCTTTTTCTGGTTTGCCTCTACCCACTTGGCTAGAGACTTGCATGCCGCCAGAGACTTCATAGGAACCATGGCAATGTTGCCCCATGGTAATTTGATTTGAAACAATGATCATAGCCATCTCTCTAAGATATTGGCAAGAAAATGAACCTGGTTAGCCTGTAATGAAAAAAACAACTGTATAGAAGAATCTCCAGAGAATTCTCCTGATTCAGAGGTCACAGGAGAGTTAAACGTAAAAAAAAAACAAGCTATTGATAGCCATGCTGTTGCCTGTCAATAGAAATATAACTCTAGACAGAGCGGTGCCAGGTTCTGTCCAGTAATCCACAAAATATTATATTTCAATCCCACAAGTTTGAATTAGATTTTATCGTATCGCTTATGCACAATTCACCATTCTATTTGCAAAATAATAGATAGGTAAGTAACAAAACAAAGTGTATTTAGTCTCTTTGCACAGTGTTTACTCCGGGTACTCCGGTTTCCTCTTAAAGTTCAAAGACATGCATGTTAAGTTCATTTCTGTCTCTAAAGTAACAGAGTGCGTGACTTGGATGGATCAATGCCTCATCTAGGGTTATTCCTGCCCTTGCACCCAGAGTTGCCGGGTGGGTACTGGCTGGACTGTGACCCCGTGTGGATTATGCGAAGGATAATGGATGGATGGATGGATAAAACGCTATGTGCAAAGTATCTAAACTACTATCTGACTATGATAATGGACAGTTGGGCACTAAGGGCACTTTAGAAACTCCAACTGACCTAGCACATATGCAGTGGGAGGAAAACAGAGCACCCTGAGTAAATCCATGTGGACATATGCAGACTCCACATAGGAAGGACTCAGATCTATCCACTGGGGATCACACCCAGGACCATCTTGGTGTAAGGCAATGGTGCTACCCATCGAGCCACCATGCTGCCACCATGCTTGTTATTGTTCCATGAATGAATTGCTGTATTGATGCTGAATTAGGGCATTCATGACACATGCTTACTTCATGAATATTTTGGATCAATCATGATGAATAACGTGTATGAATTAATGATTACTCACTCCTATAATACTGCATGAATGAATGCCATTTCATATACCACTGCATGCACAGTTTAGTTCCATTTTGTACTTAATTTGGCACCAACTTCTATTTGTTAGTGACCTTTTCCCTCTACTTTCTCTTTTGGGACATTTTGTTTAAGAGTACATCTGCTGGTTCTGCTTTGGATGTGTTTTGCACACACCTTAATGTCTGGCCAAGAATGGATGGCCCAGTTTTAAGCTTCATTCGTTCTACTGGTGATTTTTTTTTCTTTTGTCCAGGGAGCTTAACTTTGACATCCAATAGTTCCAAATACATTTTTCTTTCTGAACTACTGATTATATAACTACTCTTTGTATCACTATACTTACTCACGCTGGATTAAACCAGCTCATTAATTCTTCTGCATATGGGTCGACTGATTTATTGAGACCAAGCAGGTTTGCAAGTTTTAATCAACATAAGCAACGATTAATCTCTGCTTTGCAATAACTGGGAGGTTTACCATCAACCTGCACATTTTTTATCTGTCCCTTGCTGATCATATAATAATCAAAATACATCTTAATTATTTTTTTTTCACATAATCTTTGGGCAAAAAAAATGCTTGTGATTCATTTAAAACAATTTTCATTCTATAGTTGCTTATTGAGACAGCTCTTCATTTTAATGGCATATGTTAAATGTTCCTGTTTAACACGTTTTTGGATAAAGAAAGGCAAACAAAAGCATACTATTTTATCTGAACTTAGTCAAGTCCTGGAGGGGAGTCTGGAAGTAACACAGTCTCAGGTCCACCCTGGACAGTGCACCCGTCCATTGCAGGATTCTGTAAGCATACCACTCAACCACCACATTAAACCCAGACCAGATCTTGGACGGGGCTCTTTAAAAAAAATAAGAAATATGCAAATGAATGTTATCCAGCTTGCTTCTGGGTTGATGCTTATGTGGAATGACACCAAAACATACAAAAAAAGACTTACATTTACAGCCTTTAGCAGACACCCTCATCCAGAGTGACTTACAACTCATACAGTCTTACTTACTGCTTACAGTCAAGCAATGGTGGGTTAAGGGCCTTGCCCAAGGACCCAACTGCGGCAGTTGGCAGAGGTGGGATTTGAACCCTGGACTACCTGGTCCATAGTCCAGTGCCTTAATCGCTAGGCTACCACAGTCTGTGATATGACGTATATGAGATGCTTTTACCAGTCTTTGTACATACAATGCATCTAATTTATTCCCTAAAGAAGTAGATTTATTTAAGGCAATTAAATGGAATGCTGGCTTAGAAATGACCCTTACATGCTAACAACATTCAGCTGGTAGCATACCCAGGCTAAGCATAGAATTTACTATATATCTATATGTTAATAAGGAACACATCTATTAATACTATCCATCCATATGTAAAGTACAAGTATGCACCATTTAATGTCTATCTGATCAATGTCAATTCACTTTAACTACCGAGGACTGAATAAATGACTCAAAAAGACACTTTATAGTGTTGCCATAACTATGATGCATTATATTATACAGTATATTACAGTATACCATATTGTAGTAAACTAAATAGAACTTTTACTTAATATTCATAACAGAATCCTAAGGTGATTGCATATTTATGTACTGTTATGATTCTTGATAAGGCAGTATATTTTGCTTCTCATGCCCTCCTCCAATCAGTCTCTGCAGTTGGTTCTCATCCAACAGATTACAATTCTGTGAGGAGGCTTGGCAGGGCAACCACTAATGGATCACGTCAGCAGCATTGGACAGCCAATCAACACTGCAGATCCACAAACAGATTCTAGAGTTAGAGATTAAGATCATAAGATCATTCATTCAAATTTTCTTTTTCTTACCGGTCTTGTGCTCGCTTGCTCATTAGCTGACGCTAAAGGCTGTTCTAATTCAGTTGATGTGTTAAGGATTTTGCTCTGAAAGTCACTCATGTTTGACTTTCTGCTATTTATTTGTAACAAGCTGTAAATATTATATTTGCCTGTCTTATTGTAAGTGAAATTGAAATTACTCTTTATATTTACATTAGCATAAACTTAGTTTTATGGTAAAGCCTGGTCAACATTTTCAGTCAGTATCCTGTTTCACAGAATGTAATTCAGTCATTACATGATGCATACCTGTACTTTAATGTGCCGTGTTCATGTTTTGACCCTACAGCTCTTGGTCGAGGCGATTTGGCGCCTATGCCAACTAAACTAAACCGGGTACAGACCTAAGTGCAACATTAATCTGATCACATGGGAGGACCTGCCACACACACGGACTGCTCACGCGACCACACCCAGTCAATTACACGTTTACCATCACCTGCTTTCTGATTAGACACACCTGTTCCTCATCAAGTCACACCCTTTTTAAGCACCTCACTTTCATCCTTTCGCTGCTAGGCTTCTGGGCTCGTCCTTGTTGCTATGCACTTGTTACGCTACTTTGTTTATCGCTGCCTTACCCTGTGTTTTGACCCGTGGTTTCGCCTTCCGACTTCGTCTCTGCATCATCCCTGATTTCTATGTCCCTCCCGTTTGACCCTGGACCGCCTGACCTTGTTTTTTACCTGCCGTTTTGCAAATAAACCAGCTCTTTCTGCAACACTGCGTGTGAGTCCGATATCCTTCCACTCCGCGTTACAGGACCATATTAAAAACACAATAAAGATATACGTTTGCTCAAAAGTCCAATAAGTCCAAGTCCAAATTAGCCTTTATGTGAGTGTTATTAACCTACACAATCCATATATTACCCTGCCAGATATTATGAGCAGTTGGAGTACAGCAGTTGTAATGATACAAATAATTGCCCAGGTTCTGGTTCTGAACATTTTATTAAACACATGCAGCATCAGCATGGGCAGACTGAATGCTGAGAAAAGTTTGGCTGGCTCTGCAAATCGTATAAGCACCGAATTGATGAGCCACAGGTGTTACTACTGAACTGTATCCACTGGATTTGGCCTCTGCAGCACAAAAACCATGCATGTTTTACAGGAAATTGGAGATTCTATGTGAGAATTTTTTCTATTTGTGAGGGTAAGATGACGCATTGTGGAGCGGGGAGGAGTTTAAAGGCGCTCGTTTCTCACATCCCTATGCACACATGACAGTTTCTGTGCGTTCCTTAGTTTCCAGCTCTTTTCAAAAACACCTAATCATTAATATACCAGGAAATGCGTTGCACTGTCACAAAAAAGGTCATTTCTCATCCCATGAATGTGTTTGTGTGTGGTAAGGAGGCATCAGCTGAATGCAGCTTTACCCTTCCTAAATAGTAAACAAATAGAAGAAAAATATTCGCTAGTCTATGTTATGTATGTATTAAATAAATACATTTATGGGAAATACTTTAGTGTTTTGGCAAATAGGATAATACTGATACACAACTGTACCACTTATATAAAATTAACTCGTCAGATGACATCCTTGAAATGCTTATTATTGTAAAGTGTTGCATTACTGTTTAGCTGCCCTGGGCTAAAACAGTTTCAGATTGGCCTTATATGATTATATATTGTATAAACAGCACTATATAAATAAATATGTCTTGTCTTATTACATGTTTTATGTTTGTTCTGTGTTTTACACTATAAAATTTAAATGTTTAAAAAAGTTCTTAGTTATTTCATTTTTTAAAATTTTATTTGCAAATTGTAATTACAGAGATTACATGGGGGATTTAAACATTAATATATCTACGGGAAAGATACAGAGAAGTACACAGATGCTTTTGTCAACCAGAGATAAATACGGCTGTTTGATTTGAGGTTGCAAACCAGATTTCTAGGTTGTTGTTCCAGTGGAATAAAGGCTCATTCTGTCCCCCGCTGCTCTGAATGAGACAAGAGCGTTTGTGGATTATCTTTGATCATCCTGCGAGCAGCCTGCGCAGACTGAGAATGTCACACAAATATACAGTTCTATTATTACGACTTCTTCCAGCATAGTTATATTAGGGACTATTCAATCTGAGGTAGTACATTTGCAAGAGAAATCACATTTGTGCAAACATTAAAGTCTAATAAAACCAGTACTGAATACAATAATGTATCAAATCAAATAAGGTATCAAATATCAACAATGCACAGATTACAGGGTTTTTTTATGATTATTAATTTACTTCAAATGAAATGGTGAGAAAAGAGAAAGCCCCAGTGCACATGAACAAGCAGACTGGCACTCTCTTCCATGTAGTGATTACAGTTCAAATTAAAGGCTCACCTTAGCCTGATTTATGAAATCCTGCTTGAAAGCTTATACACAGGATGCTCCTAGCTTATGCATGAGCGTGGCCACCTCTCCCTACCCTTTGATGACTTTGCTCCATTTTTTTCATGCACACATAAAATTATATGAGTCATAATCAAACCGTGGCGCTGAGTGTTCCCATGATCTCTGACCTAGGAATAACAGTGATGCAGTAATAGGAGATTTTAAAATATGGTTTTGTAAAAGACATTATTCATAAAATGGAATGAAGTCAATGCTATATTTGCTGGATGTTGGTGGTAGCATGATTGATGGGTTCATTTATAGAGGGCACTTTGTGCGGGAATGCAGTGTGGAATGTTAATAAGTCAGGGTTCTGCTTCTACATTAATAAAGTCAAATAGGCAATAAATAACAAATACACGCTTATGCAAAACTCAAATATACTTTTACTTCTGAACGTTTTATCCCTGCATACCTTGATCATGTCTCACTCAGGTGCTGGTGGAAAAAATGACTCACTGGGATAGGATTGTCTTTTTGACATAAGACGGACTTTTTGACCTGACCTAGGAGGTGCATGGGTTCAATGAGGTCATGCACATAAAGTAAACAGGCTCTGGACAGCCCAGACAGAGTTGAAACTATTTGGTCCATCTTTCAGACACAGGTGGCACCTTCACTAAACTTCACCTACACGCCTCTGTTTCTGTCCAGACCATATCCAGGTGCTTAGCAGAAAGACCAGACTGGAACCATATCAGCTTTAGCAACAAATCCAAGTTCTGTTTGGCAACTGATAGTGGTCAGGTATGAGCACGGATGCTGCATCAATCCTCACTTTGCTGTGGAGTGATCCACACTGCTGGTGTGATGATCTGAAAATCCTTTACATAGGTCAGTCGGTCGCCTCTCGCAAGTGATACGAGGGACACACAAATCAACGATATGTGCAGGACATCCTCCGGCCATGTGTGTTGGCAAAGCTTCCAACTGGCATTCTTCAGCAGGGTCATGCTAACACATGGACTGTGAGGGTTTACCAGGGATGCTTCTGACAGATTAATGGCCAATTGATCATTTATGGGACCAGCTGGAATGCCAGCTTCAGCAGCCTCTGTGTGTGCAGGATCTATAGACCCAGCTGCAACATCTGTGGGCAAGTGTGCCACAGGATACAATGTGGAAACTGTTTGCTCCCATGCTCAACCTTAGCTCATCTTGTATCCAGGATCCAGGCTGGAGGCTGCTCAACAGTCCATATGCTCTAATATTGTAATAACTTGTATATATCATTAATACATCCCCACATATAAAGTTTTATTCAATAACAACTGCTCCTCCTTGATGTATTGTTTTTTGTCAATTAAAGTATTTGCATTTAGTAACAAAACAATGATTTGTCTAAGGGTGCCCAAACTTTTGCATTGGAATGTAGATGACCTGGAAAATGGTACATTTTAGAGTCATCTCTTCAGAACCATGTTTTGGGTGGAGAAAGAACAATATTTGATTCATTAAAGTGAATTATATATTTCAAATCATTGTATATGCTGTAAAGGACATTTTGGTAAAACGTTGTAATTTGCAGCTACATGCTATAGCTATGCTCACACCTTTTGATTGTAACATTGAGTAGGCTGTTAACATGGCAAACTTTAAGAACAAAAGTCTGAGACAAGTTCTGTAACTGTGATTCAGGAGCAGCTCAAAGAAACACAACAGAGATAAATGAATATGAATTGATGGCTCTTTGGAAAGTTTCATGAAGTAAAAAAAAAACGAAAAAAAGGAGAGCAATCCTGCCGTAGCTCATTTAGCAGATTGGAGTGACAATAAGGGAGATGCTGTCTGCAGTCCCACAAGCGATTGACCTTCTCTAGCCACATGTGCATAAAAATGATTGGATTATTAAGTGCATGTAAACACACTCACTTTTCTGGGTTTTGGAACATGACCCTGAAATCAGGTGCTGATGTTAGACAAGAAACTCTAGCTCATTGTTTGTATTGCAATTCATCTCAAATGAGCTCATGGAGTTAAAATTAAGTCTGTGTGCAATTATCAAACCAATTTCTCAATCATTGCTGGTTTTACTGCGGAGTTAATAGTTAATGACTTGGGGACAACAGGCCAAAGGCACCCACTGTGTGGCCACAAGAACAGGGGTGTAGTGTCAATATGTGATGCAAAATTCGGGGGTAGCTAAAATAAGGCTCCATTTGTAGATTTTTTAGATAGATTCAGCATTTATGAGTATTTTCAACTATGAAAATCTGTCAACTGCAGAAAACAACACCCAAGTTGAAATGTGGGGTCATAAACCACTATAGCCTAAATATGTACAAAATCACAATTTATACTGTTTTCTATTAAGTAGTGTTTTGAAAACAGTGTAACTGATGATTTTGTACGTATTTAGGTTTTTAGTGAATGTCTAAATTAATGGGCTTGTTTTACATAGATCATAGTGTAGTTCTTGTAAATAACTAAGGTTCAAACTTTATATTCAAATAAATCTTTCAGTGTGCGACAGCAGCTTGAACTGGATTTTTCTTTTTTTAATGAATGTATTTATTTGTTTATATTGGTGCTTTTATTTTGGATGTAACTCCTTTAGACTGGCCAGTACGTTGGCAGGATGCAGATCGTTTCAAAATGCTGGGCACCACTGTAATAAGACATTATAATAATTAAAAATACCATTAAAACAGTAAGATAATGATAATGCATACATTTTGGACTTGAGTCTATTAATTTCCTTCATACTCCATAAAACATTTTCCACATCTTTGAACTGCTCACCCATTTCCAGGCCAAATCATTGCCTTTTCTTATAGTAAATCGAAATACTGTTTGACATAATTACATTTTTTCCAGAAGGTTTCTCTTCTTAGACTTTGTCAGTTCTCTTCCAGCTGCAGACTCAATTGCTGGCCATCGCATTTTCTAACAATCATAACAAACTGAAATATCTATGTCTAGTACTGAAGGGCAAACAAAAAAATATGTATGTAGACAGGCAATCAGGACTCCAATGGGGCAAATCTGCATAGTTAAAATAGCTCAAGGATAGCAAAGCCAGGGTTTGAACTCACTTTCTCATTTGTAGTCCAGAGCCTTAACCTCTGAGTCAACTCAGACCAAACACTAGAAATTCCATGCAAGTGAAAATTTGCATAGCGTGCATATGATTGTATAATGCTGTCTTAATATGATATTCTTATCACCCCACCCCGATATGAAGTATACTTCTATATATGGATGAAAATGTGTCCAAACATTCTATATGTGCGGACATTTGGTTTGTCTCCTCAGTGAAATGGCTGCTGTAACCCACAAGAATGTCCATCCATTATCTTCTGCTTTATCCACTCGGGGGTTTCATGCCAGCCAGTTCCCACCTGGCAACTCTGGGCACAAGGGCAGTATTAACCATTGACCGGGCGCCAACCCATTGTAGGGCAAGAGAAGGAACAATCCTAGATGGGGCACCAGTCCATCATAGGGCACACACACACAGTCATACACTATGGGTCACTTTGGAAACACCAGTTAATCTAACACGCATGTCTTTGGACTGTGGAAGGAAATTGGAGTACTCAGACTAAACCCACGCAGACACGGAGAGGACATGTAGACTCCAAACAGAAAGGACCCAGGCTGCTCCACGCTCAGCGGTGCTACCCACCGAGCCACCGTGCTGCCCCCACAAAAATGTTCTTATTATTAATATACATCAATAAAATAGCCAGACAATTAACTTTTGCCCCTGGTTTGATAAAACCTTCAAAGGAAGGCCCATTTATACCTTAAAGTACAGTTAGGTGTCAACATAAATTGATTCCTTTAGCATTGCAGTGTGATTTATGGAGCATAAAATGATTTCAAGAACAGAAAGTGCCTGTCTAGGAGGTCTGTGTAATTTTGCAGCACTTACATGGAGACTAATAGAAATAAATTATTTTAATTGTTCTATATGTTCGTTCGTCATCATTTTACGCATCAGTACCTCCATGTAATTACATAATATGTGCCTGTTGGAACAGAGGTGTGTATGATTGTCATTTTTACTTCAATATCAATAAGTAGAAATGCCTTTCACAATTGAGTGTGCAGTTTAGTCTTATGTGCATTTTGTTCGATCTCTATTATAATAAATAATTAAATTATTAAACCATCAATCCACATGAATTCACCACAGCTTTAAGAGAGAGGAACCAATTCCAAGAACGACTTTTTTTCTGTTAGGGGGTTTTGTATGCTTTCTTCACTGTCTGGCTGAAGTACGGTCAATTTGAGTCAATACATTTAACATGTATGTAATGTACGTGTGCAATCCGGTCGTTTGGCGGGTAGCAATGTTGCCTCACAGTGAGAAGGTCCTGGGTTTGGTCCCAGGTTGAGCGATCTGGTTCTTTTCTGTCTAGAGTCTGCATGTCCTCTTGTGTCTGCGTGGGTTGTCTTCAGGTGCATGAGTTTGCAAAGGGATGATTTAAGTTAACATGATTTAGGTTAACTGATTACGCTAAGTGGTTCTAGTGTGGTCGCCCTATGATGGACTGGCTTGTTCCTGTCTTGCACCCTGTGCTGCTGGCTAGGCACCAGTTCTCCCATGACCCTGTCCAGGATTAAGGAGATAAGAAGGTGAATAAATGAAATGTATGTGTATCTGAATCAATGGGCTTTTATTTCGGTTTCTTCTTTTTAAGATTGGTTTCTTGGAAAACATAATTATGAATACGGCCTCTGATTCAGCTTGCTAAAATTCATACAAACTGAAATGCCCCTTAGATTCTGTGATGGCAAACGGTGTAATAGAGCCCTAATGAGAAAGCACCGACAAAATTGCAATACAAAATTAGTTTCTGCTTGTTTGCATGCAGTGTCATTTGCAATCACTGTTATTAAATAAATCACACCATTTACAAACACTGTTTAGTAGGGTTGTTTTCTTGTTTATTCGTTTCATTTAATTTCATCAGCATCAATGCCTATATTCATTACTATTATATAACAACACACTAGTAACCTATTACACACTTGTTAACCTATGTATGTCTTTGGAATGTTGGAGGAAACCATAGAACATGGAGTAAGCTCACATGGACAAAAAGAGAGTTCCAGGTTTGAGATCAAACCATTAGGCTGGGACCTGTGAGGTGACATCGTGCCACCCTCACATACAGTATGTGACTCAAGAGATATCAAATTACAAACATTCTGTAATGAGAGCAACAAGGCTAGCTAGCCGTAACTATACTAACACTGCACCCTTTTTGGTTTTCTCGGGTGCCAGATGCTCTTGGTCAATACTCCGTGCCCGACCTGGGGTGACAACTCATTAACTGACACCAGCCATAGAGAAACCACATATTAGGGCACTGGTTCTTACTGCTGAGCTTACCTGGTTGGTATATGGCCACTGACTAAGTGAAAGCTGGAAGTTACTGGTTGTTGGTTGGCTGTTGGGAGTTGTATTACTAGTTCTGGCACTCAAGATAGATCATGTGTGACACAACACAACAGTCCCTATGTGAAGATAGGGACTGTGTTGGGCAAAATAAGTGTAGTGGAATCCCAGCTTTACGGTATACCATTGCATAAAGCTAAGCAATGATGTCCTATAATGTACAGTATATCAGTATGAAATACAGATACCACTATTAATGCAAAACAGCTGTGACCCAGATTGCCCAAGCATTTGCATTTAGAAAATGAGCATAACATATTGAGATTTAGCTATTTTAATTAATATAAATGTATGAGCAAAATTGAGCTGGCAAGGGTATGTGTATATATATATATATGTCATAGCTGTAATGCTTTAATTATGGCACCTGTACTACATAGTGACATATATAATTAGTGTATATGCAAAAGTGAAAGCTATGAGGTCTTCACATTAAAATGCCAGTTTTATTGCCAGTTTCTGTACCCTTTACACCAACAATCAATATTTTAGTTGCTTTCATGAACACATTCTGTGAAATAACCATGGGCACGTAGCAGAATGGAATGCAATTAGTTTAAAAGCCTCTGAGCTAAGGGTGTGCTTTGGACTGGATGATTGGTTGCCTACAAATGGACATCCAGAGTAGGAACTGTAATGCATCAGCCCAAGAATTTCTTCACTCTGTGAACACTCAATGTTGACACTCACTGAACATAAGTTGCAGCCTAGTTTTCTCATGTTATGGACCACCAGTGTTGTTGTCTGTTGGGCTAGTGTAATGCATGTTTACTTAGCTGAGAGGTGATTGTTACTTATGGGTCATTAACCTGTGATTTGTTTGCTTTAGGGTGAATGTCTACAAACAGCCTATTTCACCACCAACAGACATTTCATCCCTTAAGGAATTAAAACTAAATGCCATTTCCTTATTCCCGTAGACATGCATCAGCATTGTATTCATGTTCTGCCTGTTCCTTCTGTCATAATATGAAATAAGGACTCTCGGAACAACTACTTTTAACCTCTTTGGTTACATTTACCTTTACGGCATTTAGCAGACGTCCTTATGCAGAGCAACTTACAACTTGTACAAACTGGTTACAATGAGCAGCTCACATGGCTTAGAGATAATGGCCAGCCACTGTAAAAATCAGTTCCTAAGGACCTGTGTTTGAACCACAGACTGTGCTGGCACCATGAAGTCAGGTGGTGCGGTTACAGAACACTAACTATGACTCTGCGTTCCATGATGTAGTTTTGATTAACAGTGAGCTGCTCTTTGGTACTTCAGGCAACGGAAAATGGTCATAACACAAAAATGAATCTTTCAAACCACAATCTCCACTCTGACATATTCAAAGTTTGCCTGAGCAATCTTGGTTTGCAAAATTTAGGACACTGCCAAGTAACCTGAGTTGGAATATGTACAGTTTCCTGATGCATGTCTCATAGACATCAGTAGGGATGTTCTGAAAAACACTCATGGCTATAACAAATGTGTTTCTGCCACAGAAATCACTGTAAATGGCTGCCCTGTCTCTAGGCTATGCGGAAGGCAATGAGGAAAAGGCCAACATCAATCTTTACAGCCTGGTCTTTGCTTCCTCCCCCGTCACAAGGGCTCAGGCCAATCCATGCTTCAGGCCAATCTCTTTATTTTGCTACTTTGCTGATTGCTCATGGGCTCCTTAAGCACCGCTATTCTCTACAGCCCATATATCAAAATCCTGCTGGAGTGTAAAGAGGACATCTCACGCTCACTCGAAAAAAGTCTGCTTTGAAGAACTCTCAATACTGACGAAAGAAGTACTTATAGATATCTAAAAATATGCACACTCTTCAAAACAAGATTTAACGTCTGTAAGAGCTGGCATGTGTCCTCATGAAACCCGTGTGTAGAAGTGATGATAAATAGTAAATGAAAGAACCTGATGCACATGATAAAGTATTACATTGTCTGTTTATTCAAATAACAGTGTAGTTGAATTAAATGACTTGTGTTTTCCAGTTACAGTTAAGCAAAAAATTTAGGCTGAACACACCTAGGCTAAAAATCTTTGATTCAAATTTCCATGCTTTTCATATTATCCCACATTTACTGTGTTATGTAAATTGGGGTATGTAACTTTCCGTAAATGTAACTTTAATGTAAATTTCTGTTAGATGTCATTAGGTTATATTCACCATATCAGCTTGTAGGGGGTTTATACAAAATCTGTATGGTGGCTTCGCTTTTTAAGGACATAAAATTATATGCTTTGTCACCAAGTTTGACTTTCTGGCTGGTGTCCTAAATTTTGCTTCTATATAATTCTATAATTCTAGATTCTATAATCCTTCTTTCTCATGTCCCCATCTATTGTTCCATCTTCCAACAAAACAGCCCAAATTATTCTCTAACTTTGGATTTAAACCCAAACCCCAACTGTAGCACTGATCATTACGGCCAAACACATTGCATTATTATTTTTTAATCAACCAGTCCTCCAAATTTCTCCGGTTTGCTGTGGTCAAAATTTTGCAAATCACAGAATGACTTTATAAAGGTAGTGGTTTGATGTGGGTCAGTAGGTGTCTCTCAAAGGTCAATGTTAATATGTAGCACCTGATGTCTCCAACTCTTTGCAAAGTGCCTACACTAATCGAAGAGCCAGCAGAAATGTATGATAACAGGAAATGTGTACAAAATATATATTTCGTGGTCTTTTGGCTTCAACTGTACATAAGATCAAATATCTCATTTAAACATACTCGGTCAGACTATAAGATATTTAAACTGCAAAGTACATAAGAACAAAGTTCAAAGCTGAAACAGTATGGATAACAATACTACAGTGCTTCGGATAGAAGTGCCAGCAATTAAAATGAAGCAGTGTCGCAGGCAGAACAGTAACTCAGGCACGCCAGCCTGTTGGGATCAGCAGTCACATTAATCAGACGCCAAATGCTCCCAACACCTTTAAACTCCGGGCTAAGACGTGCCACTGCTGCAGTTTAGCTGTCAATATTAAAGGGTGGTGCCTGGTGGGAAAGTGATTTTTCAGCCATAGGTCATTCATGTTATGACAAACTGACAGGCCTGCTTGTTGTTTTGCCCCTCAGAGTGAATGGGCTGCTGTGAATTTATTATCATAGCTTATTAGAATGCATCAGATTACATATTACTAATATAATTTACCCAAGTGAACAATGCTAAATGGCATGAGGCATGGTGTATCGCATATATTCATTTAATATGCATTTTTAAAATGTAGTTGTGTGCCCAAGCTTAGCTCGATTTACTTCTGCTTAATTAAAACCTAAAGGAACTGGTAAGAAGACGTGCACAAGCTAACAACCAAAACTGAGTGTACAAAAACATACGGCAACAGAATGCAAACCAGCCACAATTCAAACTTTTAGATTCATATAACCTCTCAAGACAGTCGACGATAACTCTTCATTAAAATAAGCAGTACTCAATACATCAAAGCTAAACATCAGTTTCGCACATCAACTAGCGATTGGGAGAGCCAGAGGGGAGAGAAGGAAAACACAAATTCCATATACGTAACAGTGCTTTTGACCCAGCTTTTTTTGCTTACAATCGTTGAGGCTTTGGTGCCCAAAACATGCCCTTCATGGTGTGTCAGGTTATCTCAGAACTGGGTAAGGTTCATTGTTGCATCTCCAAGGAATGATGTCCCATCTGGCCTCCTTGTGTCTGCATGTGACAGCACTGGTACCCCTTGAATTGGTGGACTACACCGACTGAGATTCGATTTGTTCTTTTTTATTTTATTATCATTTATTTTAACCCCACTTTAAGATTCTTTTTTTGCCTATGTTTAAATCAAATTCTGCACTGCATGAGTGTGTATTTGTGTGACGTAATGGGTGTGTAATTTCTTCGTCTTATAGGTGTGACATAATATGCAGTATTATACAGATACAGACTACAGATACAGGTAGGTGAATATAAAAAGACATTTGCCCTTTGCTATCCCGTTATTCATTGTATTAATATGTTTTTTCAGAAACAATGTATGAGGTAGACTGGAATAATTATTATAGAGGTGTAGAGTAATTAATAAACACACTGCACATTTTAGATTGTGGGAGTGCTGTTTAGCTTGGGTTATAAGGGGAGGAAGTAATTAGGTGGAACAGATCACTGAGCTAATTATCTAAATGGCACACCAGAATAGCATCTTCATGTGTGTTTAAGCTGCTGTTTCTGCCATATACGTATTGTATGTGTGAAAAGGGGTTGGTTTGTGCTGGGTCATAAATCAGTGTGAAGACCAAATGTCTCCACAAGGACAGAAATATCTTGTTTATCCCTCAAAGGACAGTGTAACTTTCTTTAATTAAAAAAAAACTGCCAAAAATTGGATGAAAGTTATGGCTGAACAGGCTAGGGTTAAGTATAGGTACAGTAATATTATGTCAATGGAAGGTATGCAAATTATAGAAGCTTGAAAGCTGATTAAAATGTTTTGCTTAAAATGTTATTGGCAAGTAAAGGGTAAAAAAAATAGCAACGTTTTCAGAGTACATTTTATCAGTCTGCCTTTAAATCTAAATTATTATTCTTATGATTTTTTTTCATGTCAATTTTTTTTGTAGAACATTTTGTAGTACAATTGTCTAGGTTGTTCCTGCCTTGAACCCTGTGCCGCTGGCTAGCCACCAGTTTTCTTGCAACCCTCACTAGGAACAAGCGGCTAAGAAAATGAATAAATAAAAGAATAGCATCTTAATATTATGAGTTTGTTAATGCTAATGCTAATAATTTAAAATGTGTCAACTGTGATAAAAAAAAAATGTTAGTAAGAATTTCATTTATTAATATAAATGACACTGATTGCACTTTGAAACGTCAGTGGACAATAGGATCAAGTTTGAATTGTATTGAAATGGTGCCCTCAAGGTAGTGCTGCCTCTAGATGAAGTGGTGAGACTTAAAAAAGACTTCAACGGCACAGAATGATTATTTAATAAATTACACTGCTCACAGAATTAAGGATATTTCAAAATGAATACAAAGGAGATCCCACAAGAACTGCTGGACAATCTGATCCTGTTCATGTCCCATCACTGTCACTGTACACCCTACTGAACAGTCAATTTGGGGCTCTCTCGTCCAGTTTAGCATGCTTTTGTTCACCCCATGACTAGGCCACTTGCTAGTAGTGTGCATCTCATTTGCTTAATCAAACAACTTTCTTTGACTTTTCATTTGCTTTTCTGATCGTCTTGCTTAATGAAATAAAATCAAATGCTTTTTAAAAACTGCTTCATGTTCGTTTTAAAATATCCCCAAATTATACAATACAATACAATGTGAGCAGTGTATTACTTATTTAAAACATCTAGATAATAAAATAGGCTTAATAAAATAACTTTTTCCCAATAATTTTAAATCCCTCCATTAAATGCATGCCTCCCGATTAGAAAGAATTTTGATTGGTTAAATGTTGTGTTACATTCAAAATGATCTGGTTCATTCATGTTATTTACACTTGACCTTTCCACATATAGGTTTCAAATGTGTATGGCAAACAATCATTGTGTATCTACAGGGAAAATATGAGCATATTTCAGAAATAATTAGAATTTGTTCCTGGAATAATGGTAGAACAATAAGGGGGCACATCATTAAGCTTCAGCTTCCAGTTCATTAAACCAGTCACAAAAACCCCACAGGAAATAAGACGAAATAGTTGTGTCTTTTATCAAGACTATTTTGTGCAATGAAACAGAGCTACATTCCGTTAGCGGTATGAAATTGCTTCCATACAGTCCTGTAAGTAGCAGTACAGTAAATGTGATAACCAGGAGCATCTGTCAAATCTGTCTTTCATTTATCAAATGGTGATAACTCGTGAGCTCTTAAATCTCCTACCTCTAATCGTCGTGCAGATTAAATGTCTAAATGCTGCAAATTCCACTGATTGACAGCCGTACATGGCAATAGCAAAGTAAATCTTAGCATTTTCATTTATGAGTATATTTGTATGACTTTTAGATGTGGTATTTTGCACCTGGCTGTCATTTTTTGCACAACCCTACGCACTAAGCACGTGAAATCAGATTCACACAGTATGAGACTGATGAGCATATAATTAGAAATCCAAGCATGTATTCGTGAAACCATGGATTTAATAGCCCTCACTTTTTGGAACATTACTGAAGCGCTTTTCTTCAGTGTAGCCAGGGTAGCATCAGTTACGTAAACCTGGTGTTCCAATATATCCCAGTGGTGCTGGATTGGGTCCAGAGCTCTGACCAAGTTCTACGAGACCAAAGTTGGTCAAACCAGGTCGCTACAGACCTCTCTTTATGCATGGGGGCTTGGACATATAGAAACAGGGAAGGCTCTCTCCAATCTATAAACTTATTAGGTTAGAACATTAGGAACATAATAATTATTCTTATTTTACACTTAACACCTGCAAAATCATCCTTTTTATTTTTTGTTCTCAGTCATCACCCACCTTTATACAACTTTATACAAAGCCATGTTTAAGCGTTCTGTTTTGTAATGTATGTCTTTGTTTTTGAGACTATAGCAGCTTCTGTGTCTCTGAGGTTAGATACAGCTGCTGGAGACGACAATTCCTGATGATATGGATTCCAGTGCTGTGGGATACAGAAATGCTGTGGTGGACTGGCGTCCTTGTAAAGGTGTACCTCTGCCTAAGCCCAATGAATCTGAAGATAGTCAGGTTTATTGTCAAGTCAGGTGGCTTTCTAGAGCACATTTTACAACAGAGAGCTGTAATTTTGTAAATATATAAAACTAAGATAGCTTTCGATTAGATGTATCTAAATCAAACAAGAAGAGTAACAACGCCCAATAAAGTTCTCAAGATTAACTTAGTTTTGACTCCTTTGATCACAAATGTGTTTATGTTTCCTTTTTTGTATAATTATATTTTTTCCTAAAGAGAAAGATGCAGTCAATACTGTGCAAAAGTGCGACCTACAGTTAAAACGGTCTTACAATCCAAGCCATTTTGGGTTAAGAGCCTTGCTCAGGGAACCAACTGTGGGATTGGTTGATTGGTAGATTTGAACCCTAGACCTTCTGGTCCATGGTCCGGTACCTTAACCACTAGGCCATCACAGTCCCATAATGAAATATCCCCACATTTTTGGTGCCTCAAGTCCTTATTTACATTTTACATAATTTAGCAGACGCCCTTATCCAGAGCAATCGTGGGTTAATGGCCTTGCTCAAGGACCCAGCAGTGGCAGCTTGGCAAAGGTGGGTTTTGAAGCCTGGGCCTTCTGGTCCATAATCCAGTGTCTTACCCACGAGGCCACCACAGTCCTTATATGTTATTTAAAAAAGATATAGTAACCATATGGAATATTCCTCAGTCTTTTATTAGAACATAACCAGGTAATACAGACAAGTTGAGTGTTAACAAACTGAAGAAAAGCAGCTAATATAAGCTGCAGTAGCAAGTATTAAGTGTGACCTCCCCTTACACTTGAGCAATAGCAGCATCAGTTTCCTCTGGATACCAGGTTGATCTTTCAAAAGTTGACCATGAATGTCTTTTTAGAAGAGTAGCATCTAAGAAATAAGTGTAACATGGGCAAAAGTCTAAGACGCTAAAACTAACATTGACCGGAATTAAGATCAGTGGCAAACAGTTGTAACCTGTAGCCTCATATCCTAAAACCAATCACAGAAAGTAACACAGCACCACCACCCCCTTTTTGACGTTCCAGTTTATTTGGCATTGCTTTAGTTCATAAAAGGAAAACAAAACGACACCTTTAACTGTTACAGCAATGAAGCATATATGATGCATGAAGACAAACTATGAAAGGAAGTAGTACAGTTATTGGTTGTACCAGTTCTAGGCTCAACGTATTTAAAAGGAAGCTGTTAATATATTTCAACACAATCCCCCAAGATGTTGGGATTGCTCAGTCAGATCAGTTGGCTGTTGTTTGTCTCTTGAGACATTCTCCCCTGGGAAGCAGGTCCAAAAGCTTGTCCAGCACCATCAAATCCCAGAGTGTCTGTCATCCCTCAGTTCCACACAATGCACTCCCAGCATCCCTCTCCCATAGCATCCCTGTCCTCCTTCACAGGAAACAGCAAATATATCTCAAGTCAACCTGAACTAATATTCCACCCACTAGCTTCTTAAAATGTCATCAACTACTTTGAAATGAATCTGCAACAAACCATAAATTGATTGTTCCATCTTAATGTTTTACACAGAGAAATATGCTGCCGTTATCCAAAGCTTAAAAAATGATTAATGCTATGATTGCCTGTAGGTTGCGTTAGTACAATACTATTCCTTCTGCACATGTGCTTTGTTCGTTTGCTTATTTGGGCTTTCTCAGTGGCAGACACACAAGGCTAAATCAATACACAAGGTTACACAAGGGCTAGTTATATACACACATTACAGTCATTTGAGAGTAATTAATTAGCCTAACATTCATGACTTTGGAGTACCCAGAGTAAACCCATACAGACAGGGAGAGGACATGCAGATTCCACACATGAAGGATCCAGGTCAATCCACCCTGGGATTGAACCTAGGTTCTGCATAGGTGCTTAAATATGACCCAGTTTGTCCAAAATGCAGTTTGATCCAGAACTTGGTCTTACTAAAAGCTGATTATCCAATGAAAAAATGTAATATGCTTGTATTGTCTGTAGGTTGTGGTACTACAATGCTTTTCTTTCTAAATGCCATAATAAATGTTTAAATATGTGCTTAAATATGCTTAAATAGGTGTCAGTTCATCCAAAGTTCATCCAAAATGCCACAGGGCGTTGTCCATAATGCTACAGGGACTGGCCCGGAACACCACATAGCTTGGTCAAGAATGCTTCCCAACTTGGTTCAAAATGCTACAGAATTTAGTCCAGAACACTACAGAGAATGGTTCAGTGTCCTATAGAACTTAGTCTCGAATGCTACAAAACATGGTCCAGAATTCCACAGAGATTTGTCTAGAATTATATAGAACTTAGTCCATACCACCACAGAGCATGGTCCAGAATTCTACAATTCTTGGTGTAGAATACACCCTTATTTGATCTGCTCTTTATTGGCTGCCAAATAGATTGAAAAATAAAAGAGCGCTGTCCGAACAGTATAAATATCATCACGTCTTTGAACAATAAATGCTAAGCCTTTCAGACCAGTTTTGTTTTAGTCTATAAGGCTAAACTAAAGGTAGACCACCCTGAGAATATACTGTACCTACTGTACTGACAATCTGGTGATCTTTATGTATCATGAATTTCCTATTCCTATCCTATTTCCTATCATCAGTCTGGTATATCTCTTTGTCATGTGTGTACCTTGGCAGCCTGGAGTTACATTGCTTTGAGATTCTTAAAGAAAATCGAAATTCCTACTACCTGCTGCAGTTCATCTTTCCCTCTGGATCTACCTGATTAGGCAGTGCTCTATGAACCTTATACATTATGATTCCTCGTGCTTTTTCAGCCAAAGCCATTTGCACTTCCTACTGGATAATCCCAGCTGTTCTTTCAATGTAGTACTGTATGCTGCTAATATGTTTAGTATTATACCAGGACTTATCATAGGCTTAACGTTTAAATCCCACTATCCCAGCGTTGCCCAGCTTCCCACTTTGAGCAAGATTTCTCTCAGGGTTTATTCTTAATGCATCTCAGAGAAATTTTCCTTTCCTTGCCTTTGGCTTCCCCATTAGGGATGTAGACCTAAATCTCCGCTTTGTGACAATGCCTATTGTTTAAAGTGCTACAGAAGGAAAACTAAATTGAATGATGTCAGAACTGAGCATTGACAAAAATATGCTGACTTGGTACAATCCAGAACAGTAATAGCATTATTAGACAGATTGATCCCAAAGGAATGGATTCTACAGAGACTGTAGCCTCTCTATTTTTGTACAACCCTAAATCAGAAAAAAAAACATGGACAAAAGTCCCTGGAAATGCAATTATATAAAAAGCAGTGTCTTTAAACTTTTTTTATTTCACTGCAGACATTTTAGATTTTGTCCGGCCAACTTTCTTTCCTTTGTTAATATAAGTGCATTTCTGCATTTTAAGTTGGCAGTACATAAAAAAAAAGTTTTTAAGGAGCAATGGTAGGCAGGGGACCTTCAGCTTGTCAAAAAAATGCTTGAGAAAACGATCAAGAACTGCCATGCATCGATAGCTGATATAACCATATGGACTGGCAAATCTTTGAAAAAGCACTATGTCTATAGTGGTGAGACAAATCCTTTTTCGGAAGAAATTGATGACATATGCGCCAAAAGAAAGAAATAAGGGCAACCCAGATAGTTGATTAGAAACAAACCCAAAAGCCAGGGTCTGCCCTGATATGTGATTGTGCCAGTGCCCTGGTAACGGTCGTTTTCACTTCTGTGATTGCAGCATTAATGCAGAAAAGTACACTGAGATCTTAGAGCAACATATTCAAGGGACATCCGTGCATTTTTTTACAAGCCAATACAAAATGGCAAATGCTAGTAAATGCTTTACCCTCTCATTTTTTTTGAATGTGTGCCTGAACTGAAAGACAGGGATGTGTATTAGCATAATGAATTACCATAATGAAATAAAGTTGACCAGACAAAGCATAAAATATCTCAGGTTCACACTGTCTGCAATTAAATAGAACAACATTATTGGCAATAGATTTTTTTACTTTTTAAAAATAAAATCTCACATCATATCTGAGATCATATCGCATCATAACTAACACACACACAAACACACAGTCTTTTGTCTTTTATCTGACAGCACATTGTAGAGCACATTTCAGAAGACAGCAAGAAACTGAGCACAGGCTGCATTTAAATCGGGCATGCTAGGTAAAATTCTTGTCTGACCATGAGTATATACAGTATGCAAAATTTTATTTCTCTTAGCAGATGTTATATGGCAAATACCTGTACACACAACTTGTAGTTTTAACCTGTAAGTGTATAGGACGCGGTAGATCATTTTATTCTGTACATTCTCCAGTTCTTCATCGGTTTCTGAATACAGGATGCAACAGACAGTGGCTACAAGAAGAAGAATCCCCGAGGACGTCATTATATTTGTTGACAAAGCCTTAAAGAATTAAAAAGGCATCCCTCGATATATCACTGCACAACAACATATCATTCCCACCACAATGGTGTTGACATTCTGCAATTAATAAACACAATCTGTTCACAGCATGAGCTTTGTTCACACATTATTCCATGAAGCACGGATGGGACAGTTCAATAAAAGGTTTTTGCTGTATACATGAATTTGATTGCTTTCTTGAATCCTGATGTAAAAAAAAACCTGTAGCAATGCATTTTCATTATAAGACTATGCCACTGGAGCTGTTTACATTAATTGTATTAGCTTGACATTCCCTAGATTGTTATTCCTACGTGAAACAGTTCTTCTGTATCGTTTTATTCATACGCAAAATTAGTCTGTACACTAATATATGCTTTATGACCAACAATACATGGACATACCCCCTTTCATTAGAGGGTAATTGCAAACTAATCACAAACAGCATGCATACATAATGCTGACAAAGTCAACACCAGGACCAAGTTCATTCTTACTTAGTGGAATTAAATCATGGCACATGGCTGTGAATTTTGGACCCAAATGCAGGGCTCCAATCCACTGGTTTCAGCCATGAGGGAGCACTGTAGAGTGAACCCATTTCTTGACAACAACAACAAAAAGTTTTTTGGGAAGTCCCATCTGAAACATTTATTCTGTATCATTTGGACATTTTGTTAATATGCAAAATTCATAATTCATGTGAATAATTAATGTACACAAATATTCAGTGTAAAACAATCCGGCCAAAAATGCCACCCAGCACCCTTGGTGGAATCCAGACTGCGAGTGGAAGTGTGAATGAGGGTTTTATCCTAAATCAATGTGAATCGAGTGTGA
This sequence comes from Parotocinclus haroldoi, assembly GCA_034779995.1. Lineage (NCBI taxonomy): Eukaryota > Metazoa > Chordata > Actinopteri > Siluriformes > Loricariidae > Parotocinclus > Parotocinclus haroldoi. Next base: position 27,616 of record JAUZST010025290.1, read on the forward strand.
ATGTGATGTTTGGATGTAAAATACTGCTGTATTATTTTATAGTATGCTTTTAATTTTCTACAGTGCTGTTTTGCTAACATTTTGTTGCTACAGTTTGTACGTGCAACAGTGGTTTAATACTGAGAGGGCATGATATGTAACTATAGCTTTCATATTGGGTGCTTTTTTTTAGCTCCATGTGCTCTCATCCAGCCTTCCACATGCCCTGTTCCTTCACTCTCTGCAAATCACTCACTAGTTTACTAGTTCCCTGCACCTGTGAGCACTTACTTACCCCATTAGGGTCCCTATATAGTGCCCTGCTTTTCCTCACTCAGTTTGAAGCCTCTAACCTTATCTGACTTCTCTGCTTGACTACCTGTACATGAACATATAGGCTTTCTGAGAATACTCTCTCACAATCTAACTCAGATTTGGAAGAATGTGCTCGTTAGCAAGTCTGACGCAATACAAGCTGTTAGAGAAATGCATGGTCAATACAGACGGTCTTGTTTATGGGTTACATCATTAACCTCATACTTTTAAGTGTGGTGTCCATTACTGCCTTGCTCAAAGCTATTAAAACTGGACTTCACTGGATCCTACATTCTACGGAGTTCTAAGCGTGACATCACCGGTAAGCCTGTCCTAGTTCATATATTTGTCCATTATAAAGTATTGTGAGAGTCTGGTTTGTCTCAGCACTATGTGAACTTGCAAAATCAACAGTTACACTAAATAATTGCAAACAAAGAACCCTCACCAGTGTATTACTCTTGCTTCCATTGCTCCTGAAGACCTACACTTCTCGCCAACTGTCTGAGGACACACCAGCTGTGGAACCTGTCCGATCTGCTCTTGTATCCTGTCCACTGTGTTCTGGACTTCAGGAATCCCCACTTCTAAAACCTGCTGGACTGAGAGGACGGTGAGCCAAAGACACAATGCTAAAAGAATGTCAAGGACATTCTGGACACCGTTTTGGTGTATGACCTCACACCCCAATTGCCCAGCTCATCCATGTAAGTGGCTTTGCTGGCCCTTAGCTTTTGAACCTGCCTTAGTAATAGTACTGTCATGTTCAATGTGCCCCCATCTAGCCTTTCCTTTTCAACAGATAAGGTATTTTGGATATTGTTATGCTGGTCCACTAGCTGTACCGCCTAGACCAGTAAGACTGCTTGACTTTAAAATCTGCCCCTAATGAGACAAGTGCTGATGGACATTACACTTTTACTTGCTAGAAGTGAGAGTCATTCTCAGTGCCATGTTGAGCGTAAGAGAATCCGTGGCCCTGCTCCTGACGGAACAAAACTGCAGGTGGCAGAAGTGCTTTGTATCAGTGCGTGAGAAGTGACCTGGGGATTCCTGTTTGGTCTGCACTGAAATATTTTGTGATATATGTATATACTAATATCTTCCTCTTTCTTCCTCAGGATCCCTTAATGTAGCCAGACTTTTGTGTGGAGAAACATTCAAACAGCCTTGCAGGAAGTCTAGGACACTAGATAATCTGTTGTTCTGATTTTTGGCCTTCTCACAAGCTTCGAATTCTGTAAGATGAGTGGTTTCCTATATCTGAATGGTAAGACTGCTTAGGTGCCATAGGATGCACCCTCTGAATTTCTGTAAAAGGATCATTTTGCTGCTCCATGTTATTCTCCATCAAGGCAGGCTTTTAGGTAGAGCATTTTCTCACTCACTGAGATGGGCATGCAGTCTATTAAGGCCATGAATGATATTTCCCAGTCTATGAATTTTAAGGGATCACCAGTGAAAATGGATGGTTCTGGGACAGACAAATGATTCATGCATATCGAACTTGTGATTGCTTGGGCTACGTTAACTGTCTCCTGTATCTATGGTGTTTGAGGTATGTTTGCACAGTAAAGAACAATGCGGCATTTAGACCAAGCAGAGTTTTGATTTAAATGTTATGACGAATAGTGTATTTTGGGTTAAATCTCTTCCTCCGGACTGTTAAATTCACTTTTAGGGTTGCCATGTGCTCTCACTCTAAAGTGCCACAAAGCTCCAGAGATTCAAATGCAGATTCAATCTAAACCTCTAACCTCTGTTCCCCTGGGTTTCCGCTAGGCACACAGGTTTCTTCCCACAATCCAAAGACATACTTCAGGTTAATTAATTGAGATAAAAGTGGCTCTGTTGACAGAAATGCTGTACAGGAATACAGAAAGTGAAGTATGCCTTTGTCCCAAAAGAACATGTTGTGACCATCCTTATTTTTGGTCAACGAAATACAGATAATTGAAGAAGATTTCAATGCTGCCCAAATAGACCTCCCACTGATCACAGAGCAATTGCCAAACTTCTTACCAGTTCCTGATAAGCAGGTTTTGTTGTGAATAAACCAAACACTGGATGACCAAAAACAGATGTAGCAATAACAACCGCTGTTCTGACCTCATTCAGCAAGATCATTGTAGCACTCGCTGTCTGTCTCTGAAATGGGAGTTAGCTGCTCAATTCAGCAAATACTTTTGGGTAGAATTTGCATAATGGGTGACTTCAGATACACACTCATTTTCCTGATAAGATAAATAGTATCTTTACCTTCCCATTTGCACTAATGTTAAATACCATTTTGGGGATGTGGCCACCATCAAATCACCATTTTCATTTTATATGGGTGTTGTGATACGCTGTATTTGGATACTACAAAACAGACCTATATTCCTCCTTGTTCAGTACCATCCTAACCATTTTATTAGACCGTCGGACATTAAAGGCACCACTAGTAGTTTCTAGTCATTTGTTGCCAATGCCACACATCTCTGCTCTCAAGGTCATGCTGGCATTCAGTCTTTTAAAAGCGTCTGAAGTGGCTGTGGTATTAGATTGGACAGACCCATAATGATGTTAAACTGTCTTGACTAGCTTTGATGCGTTTTAGTGTTTTGATGATGATCTTGTGCGCTGAAATTTAAAATTTGTTTGAATCTTTAACCCATTTCCTGGAGTCTGAAACCTTATTTAAAGGCTTGTTTCTTGACTTCATAATCATGCATCTTCTTTTTCACTAATTGAAGCCATTGGAATCAGTAGTAGCAGGTGCATTTATAAAATTTCAGCAGAAAAAAAGAGGGAATGTTTCCATCCAGTACATTTATGCACTTTAAATCACAATTGATTTTAGATCACATAGCGAGTGATAGTGGCATTGAAACAAACTAAAATGTAGGGATACCTTTTTTATACAGACATTTACAATCCTTTAAGGGCTCCGTTCAGGACTGAAATGTGTGTGTGTGTGTGTGTGTGTGTGTGTGTGTGTGTGTGTGTGTGTGTGTGTGTGTGTGTGTGTGTGTG
>JAUZST010025301.1:0-30924 GCA_034779995.1 Parotocinclus haroldoi
TAGTACATATACATGTTATATATATTCTCATATAAATACACAATTCTATGCTTATTTTTTATTTGGCTCCAAACGTAATACACCTTAGTTTTACTATAGCATTTGTAGTGTTGGTTACACAGTTGTTAATTTTCCCTTTTTTAAAGCTGTTTCGGTGCACTTTCAGTTTTACTAAAGCACTCTGCTTAGCTCTGATACTGACCAGAGCAGCACTCTCTCAGATGAATCAGCTCGTAGAAGGTGGAAGGTGTTTTTTAGTCTTTATTACAGATGATCATTATTAAGTTTTACTCCCAAATGATTACTCAAATATTTAATTTAACAGATGAAAGTATGCAGTGGTCCACAGCTCATAACATACCTGAACCTGAGAGCGTGCTGCTCCCATCTCTGCTATCTCCTGCCCTCAAAATGCTGTTGATCGAAATCCAGATCTGAGATCAGCCGCTTGGCTTTTGTGAATCAATTTCTAATTAATTTCATGCTATCGTGTGGAGATTAAATTACAGAGAATAGGTGATAACACGCTCCACAAAGCTGCAGATTCTTCATTCTTTGTATGTTTTTGTTTAACTGGCACTGACTTTTAGAATTACATGCCTTACACAGATCAGTGTTGTAATGGCAAACATTTTTAAGGTTAGTATCGATTTTTGAATTAGGCTTTTTTTTTTGCAGTAGCTGTTTCGACCCTGACAAGATGAGGCGGATGGATGTGCACAACACGTAAAAAACGGTGCGGATTTTAAAAAGTGCAGTTAAGGTTTTATTGTGGATATACTATATTAATAATTCTAAACTAAACGAGGCAGTGTTTGTACTTCTTTTGAGTAAAGTTGCATCCGTGGGACTGAGGAATGACACGCTCTAGAGAGTGTGTAATTAAAAGGGAAGGTCCACTCAGCACCACACATTCACACCTGGCATCATGATTATGCAGCAGAACTGCGGGGGTCCTGAGGTTCGACCCAGGCAATGAACCTCAGGAGGCGCGGATAGTCACGCTGCACTTGACTTCACAGTAACCGTGACGACGGGACAACCAGCCGCACTTGAGCGTGACCCTCGCGCCGGCGGAAAGGTCAGGACCACGGCCTCAGTCGAGAGTGAAAGAACACAGAAAAGAGCAGGAACCTGCCTCCTGACCTTCTCATTAACCAGCTTCACATCCAGCTTAAAGAAAGGATCTGGATTTAGAGTCTTTAGCCAGGATTCTGTGCCACGTTCTGCCACCGGTTCCACTGCACAACTTCTCATTATGCCACGAAATGCCACATGCAGAGACACAATCAGGCCACGCCATCAGAGCGCTAATTTAACTTGCACAGTCATTAGAGTCGAAATTCAAACTGCACGGTTATTTATTAAGCTTATTATTTTCTTCTCACTTGCTTCAAACTCAAGTATCAGAGCAAAAAACTGTTTTTTTTTTTCCTTAGCTCTTGCTCGTAATTCACAGTAATTAAAATTAAAAATAGACCTAAATACAGAATGTGCCTTCAATCTAAGAGAGCTGTTTGAGGATTTTTTATTTGTGGAAGTACTTCAATAAAATTCAATCAAAGCCCAAAGCTTGTGGCAACAGTGGCACAGACAAACTCCCTAAATTATATAGGGAAAACACCCTGGGAGTACCAAGCCTCAAAAAGAGAGCAAACCTCTTTTGTGTCTTAAGTTATTAGAGTGTCTCATTGTTGTGTACCTAATCGCTTCTCTTAGTGGCACATGGGGGGTGGAAGATTCTGCATAGATGAAACAGTGGTTACCTCAACTCAACCCTAATACGCAGGGTCCAGCCAGCAGAGGCCTCCATCTACCAATTCAGCCATACTGGTTTATTTCCCACCTCGGCGAAGGTGAGGTTTGTCTGCTAGGGGGGACGGTGTACCTCTGTTTAAGGGCAAGTTCACAGTTCATGTATTGACACACTATGGCTTGAGTTCTGTTTATGTCTGAGTGGGTTAGGGTTAAAAAAATGATCTTAGTAGGGAAGGGGGGACTGCAGAAGAAGTTTGGGTCCTCAACTCCCTTGCTTGGACTGTAAGATTGTATCAGTTTTGGATAAGGGTCTCAGCTAAATGGCTCAACTAAATTACTAGACTGCTACAGTGCTGAGGATCTGTATTGTGTGATGATGCCAGAGGCCACGATATATCAGCAAGACAGTTTAAGATGTTGCAATAGACCAAAACAATACGTATAGCTACCTTGGCTGAGCAGAAATGGTGGCACAGGGGTGATTGTGGGTGATGCCATAGATTTCCTGCAGGAAGAATAAAAGAGCTAATTAAAACCATGTGAATGGGAACTTCTATGGGGATGTTCCAGCCTTTACTAGCGTGAGTCTTAGACTATAGTCTGGATCACTCCAGTTAATCAAATGTAGGCTTAAATAAGCCACAGTGTGTAGCCTTGTTGTCGCCCGAGTTATTTATGCCACTGTGGTAGCCTAGCGGTTAAAGGTACTCAACTCTGGACGTAATGGTCCAGGGATCAAATCCTACCTCTGCCAAGCTGCCACAGTTGGGACTTTAAAAGCAAAGCCCTTAACCCACTGCTGCTTGGATTGTAAGACTGTAAGTGTTGTAAGTCGCTCTGGAGACGGGCGTCTGCTAAATACCGTAACTGTAAAATGTACGCGTGTCTTTGTTTGTTTTAAACCCTTAACAATACTATAAATGTGTTATTCGCCGCTTCAAGGGACGATTGACACTAAAGAAATGGCTAAAAGCACATAAACAGGAACTTGGATGTGTTTGTGTCGTGACGTGTTGTGAGGCTCGTCCTCACACTGCTGGCTGGCGACATCATGTCCCTCTACACATGGCAACTACACTGCATCATAACATGGTACTAGGCTGTGACCCAAAATGTCCAGGATTCAAATCCTAATGACAAGCTGAGTTTTTTTCCCCAGTAAAGTTTGAACTGGCATTTATGAACGTAACTCCGTACTTTAGTGCACTGAAAAAGGTTTGCCAAAGAAATTGCTTTTCCCATGTGCTCATATCAGCTGTTGTTGATGGCGGTTCTTGTTGAAGTGCCGCATGATTTCAGCTTAATCTTACAGCCTTGCCCTTTACACTGCGAAATTCCCTCAGATTCCTTGACCTGCACTGTACAGGCAGAAATATGTAAATCCATTCCTACTGTGCTTTATGGAGCATTGTTTCGAAACATTACGTCCGACTGGAGATCCTCTTGCCCTCTTTGCTCTTTAAAACTGCTTTGTACCAAACCCTGATTACAATCATGTGTTGAGATCACTCGTTTGAAGTCACAGCATTTTAACTTCATTACTAGATCTAAACTGTCTCCATCCCAACTTTTTCAGATTGCATGTTGGATGGACATGAAAACAACCTGAAATATCTTGGGTTCATACCATCTGCAATAAATGTAAGAAATGGAAAAAAAATAATGACGGAAAGATAATGAATGGATGAATAAATGTAAGAAATCTGCATTTTCACTACTAATTCAACTTTTCCTGATTTGGGGTTGTATATGAGAATCTAGAGGACAGTGAATAAGCAGTTAAGTGTATCATTTTTATCTAGTCATTGTAACAGATATGTTATTAAATGAAACAATAGTTTTCTAAGCCTGGACCCAAAATAATATTTGATATTGACCAGGCTGAGAAAATACAGAGCTGTAAGAAATCTGAGTATCAGCAGTCGGCTCTGTGGTCCTGGAGTAAATACATTTCTGATCCACATACAGGACCTGGAACATTACATTGTCAGCACAGAGATGGTGCCCCGGGCACACAGCTTGATGTGGATACCGAGTTAATGCTCTAAAGTGCAGCGCCGGCGATATTCTCATTTGAAAGTCACCGTGGCATCGGGAACTGAGAAGCTGGTGGTCATCCTGACCGCGACCTCCATGCAGAAATGCCGCACAGTTGTGAGCCTGGTTTATTTCAGAGTAGTTTGAAAAAGACTTTCGTATAAACATCGCATGAGTCCCTGTGAAAGAAATCCGAAGCAGAAGGTAATAGCACTGAGTGATTCCTAGAAAGGGATTTATATTCTTCTTTCTCCTCTCATGACACCAAGGACCAGGAAGAGGAAGAATAGCTTGAGTCTGTGAGGTGTCTTTATCATGGTGGAAGGAGGTAGTGAGGGAGATCAGATGGGCTCCTATTCAAGCATTTATCACAAGTCCAAACTGAACACCCATGGTCTCAATTCCCTCAGACGGTACTTCATCAAGAACCAGCACTGTAGTCTAGTTACATTCACAAACGCCACTTAAAACTTTACTGTACAAAAAATATGCCTCATGTTGACCATGTACAAAAATGATGTCGCGCACCATGGTAACAGTGGTTAGCGCTGTAACCTCCACAGACTCAAGTTCAACTCCAGGTACAGCCGATGCTGTGTGGAGTCTGTATGTTCTTCCCATGAGTATTCAATTCAATTCAATTTTATTTATATAGCGCTTTTACAATGTAGCATTGTCTCAACTTTATCGCAGCTTTACAGGAATACATTATCTAAAAGGCCAATCCCAAGTTGAGCAAGCCTAGGGCGACAGTGACAAGGAAAAACTCCCTAAAATGGTAGGAAGAAACCTCGGGAGGACCAAGACTCAACAGGGGACCCGTCCTCCATGGGCGACCTAGATGTTTATTAAACAAATACTAAATGTATATTAAATCATAGCAAAATTAGTTTCAAATAAATAACAAATTATTAATCAAATTTAAATTAGTAGTAGAAAAATTATAGAATAATCTAAATGATAAGTACATGGGTTTTCTCTGGGAACTCCAGTTTCCTGACAGATAGCTTTTCCACAGTGATCCAGTGGCAGGTCACCTGCATGCACTGAAACTCTATGCTGCCAATTAGGCCCTGGTTCAACAGGTCACTAAATGAGCTTAAGCAGGTCAGAAAATGAATGGACAATCAAGTTTTAAGTGTGTGTTTGACTGCTCTTAGAATTTAGTATGAGTTATAAAGAAAGTTTGCACTGTCGGTGCATACGCTCAAAACACCGGCGATTTACTGTTGTGTTTTTTTCTGTTTTTCAAAGACAATCCAGTGAAAAGAACAAACAAAAGTCACCTTGAAGAGAAGCTATCAGCAATAAAAAAAATAATGTTGGCATTTTCACACTTCAGCGCCGTGTTTATCGAGAGCATTGTCCTCCTCGCTATAGCCTATTGGCGTTTATTTATCAGGCTCACATCACGGGCTAACGGAGGACACCAGCTGAAGCTCGCTGTCGTCCTTTATTACGGCCGCATTAAAACTCAATCCTCGGCTTGTCTCAGCCAGACGTGTTATTTCTTCTCAGGATCGCTTTCGGGGGATTTATGGGATCAGTGACACAGAAAATGGGTCCCGTTAAGTTCGCCGCAATTCAATCAGGTCCTAAAACCCTCCCCCGTGCAGTCAGGTTTCCTTCCCAGGTAGGGATTTAATTCTTTCAAAGGGAGGGAAAGGTGAAAAACCATCGCTCACTAATGTGTGTATGATAAAAACAGGGAGTGGGGAGCACCCGCCTGGGTGGAATTATAGGAATTCAATTAAGACAGGAAGAGATCTGTCCATAAATGAATTAAATTCCAGGTGTTTGCGCCCTTGCTCCACAAGGTCTTCGCTTCCCTCCAATCTAACTTCATTCCCTTGATTTCTGTTTCTGAAGACAAAGCGAGGAGCAAGTCTTACCCATTGGAGGGCTCAGCTAGTCCTCTGACAGGATATGGCTCACCAAAAGCTTCACAGTAACACCCCTGACGTAACGCTGCCGTCTTCAGCCTTAATTACTGGGAATCTGATTTTCCAGAGCTGGAATCTGTGCCATCTGTTTTAGGCTGAACATTTCCTTTAATTAGATTTTAGTTAAGTCAATGAACTGGTACTTTAACTTAATAACGACTTAAAATCTACAGCTGTAAGAAGAATTTCAATTTGCAAACCCCTTTGGGACTCTTTGTCAGATACTTTTGAGACTGTTTCAGCTTTCTGAGCAATACGTAATTTAGTTATTTAGGTTACAACCCCAGTGCGAAAGATACTAATCATAACAATAATAATTTAAAAAACGCAGTACATCTTACATTTACTTTGGCTTTTATGTCGTTGCAGACAGAATAAACCTGAGATATATACAGTGGTAGAGTAACAGAATAATTGTAATCTGTTATAAGCTATACTTAAGCACTTTTTTGTGTGTACTTTACTTGAGTTTACTTTTTTACTTTTATGCCACTACATGTAAAAATAATTTATCTTAATTTTAACTCCACTACATTATGTGAAATCTGCTGTTTCCTTTTAGCTGGTGTGTGCATTAAGACCTAACAAGTAAATCTAAAGTATCCATGAATCCATCCATCCATCCATCCACCCACCCATCCATCCACCCATCCATTCACCCATCCATTCAATCCATCCATCCACCCATCCATCCACCCATCCATTCACCCATCCACCCATCCATCCATTCACCCATCCATCCATCCATCCATCCATCCATCCATCCATTCACCCATCCATTCACCCATCCATTCATCCATCCATCCATCCATCCATCCATTCATCCATCCATTCATCCATCCATTCATCCATCCATCCACCCACCCACCCATCCACCCATCCACCCACCCATCCATTCATCCATTCATCCATCCATGGAAAGAACAGTATCATTTGTGTGGGTTTTTTTCCGACATTTTCAAAACAGGCTTGTTACTTTAGCTTTTATGAATTTGTTCATTTATCTATTCGGTCTATCTCTTTAATCTATCACAATAATATAATCAAAATAATAATCAATAAATCAACAGAAACCAGTCCCACCAGAGTGCAGTAACTCCCTCCATCGTTTAGTTATTAGGAGATGATGTGCCTCCAATAACTTATTGCTGAGGACTCATTTTAAATACATATTTTTATTTATTTTAAATTTTACTACTAATTTAACTTTTATTATTGATTTAAATTATATCATTATCTTAATTTTAATATTATTAGGACATAATTATTCAATTAACATCTAGGCCACCCATTGAGGACGGGTTCCTTTTTGAGTTTTGCTCCTCCCAAGGTTTCTTCCTTTTTGATTCAGGGAGTTTTTCCTTTCCACTGTCGCCCTAGGCTTGCTCAATGTGGGATTGGATTATTAGATCTTTTAAGATCTAATATTATAAAGCTGCTTTGAGACAATGCTCCGTTGTAAAAAGCGCTACATATAAATTTGTAATTAAATTGAGTAAGATCGCTTTTCTAGGCTTACACTTGATGCGCTGAAACTGGTGCGAGGGTGCACACACCAAAATGACGCAATCGTGACCATGCACCCCTCAGTTTCTGTAACTTGGCGAGTTATTGAGAAGTAAACCAGTAAACCAAGTAAATCAGCGGCATTGCTATGATACACCTACAAGACATCAAAGTAGTCAGATAACTCAAAATTTCTGAAGTGGCAGAAATTCTCAAACTATTTAAAAGAGTTTGCATAAGTGTTTTTTTAAGTAGTGCAGTAGTATTGTATTGGAGTTTTTAAAAGACAGCATGTTTAAAAAACATCGGGGCTGCCTTCCCGCAAGAAGGTCCTGGGTTCAATCCCAGGGGGGAGCGACCTGGGTCCTTTCTGTGTGGAGTCTGCATGTCCTCATCGTGTCTGTGTGGGTTTACTCTGGGTACTTCAGTTTCCTCTTACAGTCCAAACACATGCATGTTCGGTTAATTACGCAAAACTGCCATTGACTTGAGTGTATATACATGACTAGTCTTGATATAACCTTTGGTATTCATTTAAGCTTGCGTTTGCCGCTGAAATGGCCTCTGATGCAAAAAGCAACTTGAAATAATACAATTAAACAAACAAACAATACTGGAAAGACGCACCTCTAATAAGTTCTAAGGACAACGAGCTGAAAAGCACAAATGTATCGTAACAAATTCACTCAACCACTTGTGTTTGAACACATGGAAATATCACAGCTTCCAGAATGCGGTCGTGCCGAAGGGTTTTAGGTATTTAGTGAGAAAATCTGCTGATTTAACTTTCTGATAAGTTGAGCTTGAACACTTCCTGCTGTGCTTCAGCAAGCATGCTGACTAGCCCACAGGACCAAAGACTCAGCCCTGAGGGACAGCGGTCAGTCACGATTCGTAAATGCACCTTGAGCGCAGCGGGGGCTCTGTCTGGCAGTCGCTTCAGAGATTCTCTGATTATAGTGCAACGTGAAAGCAGAGCGCAGTGAAAGAATATCTATAAACCCAGCAGGGGGGTGAGGGGTAAGAGCAGTAATAGCAGTTAAATAATAGCCCGGATGAGGGATAACGGCGTGACTACATTAGCGTGACAAGGGCGCAGCGTACTTGACGCGAACACGCCAGTTTGCAATCAAGATATCGGAGTTGAACCACGGAGAAAGTCGCAGAAAAGAAAATGATGCCCCGAAGAGGTTATAAATCATTCGAACAGAACTGCATCGCACCTCAGCACTCTGTATTAATAACGATGCAGTCTTATGCAAAATACTGGGCACCTATGATATGATACCTATCATACACTTAGATCTAAGTACATTTGTAGATCTAAGTGGTATGTACGCGTACTATTTAACAATCATCCGACCAATGTCTGATCGCTTTAATAATCTTTTCTCACATTCATCCTTATCCAATGAGTTGAGATCTTGCATGAGGAACATTGACAGTCATCTTGTGTTTCTTCCGTTTTCTAATAATCGCACCAAAAGTTGTTGCTTCGCACCCATCCACTTGCCTATTGTCCTGTAGCCCATCCCAGCCTTGGGCAGGTCTTTTGTCCCTGGTGTCCTTAGACAGCTCTGTGGTCTCGGACATGATGGAGAGGATGGAGTGTGTGGACAGGTGTCTTTTATACAGATAACGAGTTCAAACAGGTACAATTAATACAGGTAATGAGTGCAGAATAGATGGGGCTTTATAAAAGTAACCGGTCTAATGCAAATGCAAATAGATTTTTTTTTTACAAATCATGCAGTGTCATTTTTTGTAATTTCTTTAAGATTCTGTCTCTCACAGTTGAAGTGTACCTATGAGAAATAATTACAGTCAGCAGTGTATCAAATAATTATTTTCCCCACTGTATACCCACTATATATATATATATATAAAATTTATCCCAAAGCAGGTCATCCAAGTTCATCCACACCAGACTCTGCCATCCATGTCTTTATGGACCATGCTTTGTGCACTGGTGCACAAGCAGAGCATGGAATTGTCCAAAATGTTTTGGTATGCTAAAGCATTCAGAGTTCCTTCCACTGGAACTAAGGGGCCAAGCTCAGCTCCTAAAAAACAACCCCACACCATAACCCCCCCTCCACCAAACTTTACACGTGGCACAATGCAGTCAGACAAATACCGTTCCCCTGGCAACCGCCAAACCCAGACACTCCATCAGATAACCAGATGGAGAAGCGCGATTCGTCACTCCAGAGAACACGCCTCCACTGCTCTAGAGTCCAGTGGTGGCGTGCTTTGCACCACTGCACTTCTTTTAGACCATTTCAAATAAATATTCACGAGTGCAAGAGGTGAGGCCACTGTGCCTAGGAGGGACAGGAGGGGCTGGCTGTTTTTTCTATTTAAAACCTAAACTGTTTAAAGGGCTGAGATCAAGTCTCTTGGTTTGTGCACTGTGGCACAGTTGTGCTGGAACAGAAGAAAGACGTATAATTGTCCAAAAGATTTTGGCATGCTGAGCATTAAGATTTCCCTTCACTGGAACCAAGGGACCTAGACCAACCCCTGACCAACAACCCCATAATAATATCCTTCCTTCACCAAACTGTTGGCACAGTGCAGTCGATCAGGTAACGTGAGCCTCAGCACTGGGCGACCCCACTCTGTAGCTTCATGTGGACATTGCTGAGTTGCTGTTCCTAAACGCTTCCACTTTTCAATATCGTGGAATATCTTGGAAGAAATTTAAAAGGGTGACTTGCAATGAAGGCATCCTATTACAGTTCATCACTCAAATTCTGTGAACGACCCATTCTTTCACAAATATTTAAAGCAGACAACATGGTTGAGTTTTGATACACCTGCGGTAACTCAAATGGATGTAACACCTGAGTTCAATGATAAAGAAGTATGTCCGAATACGGTTGTCCAGTGTAGCTCAAAACAGACAGACCGTAGTTTAGGAGACTGGTAGCTTGATATAAAAATTAGGTTTAGGACCATGTTCAGACCAGGTACAAATTTGGTTCATAATTTAAAGTTTCAATCCAGAAATAAGCCACAGAAAAACATTCCTATAGTAAATCAAGACAGTTTATTAAATAAACAAGCAACCAGAGGACCTGTAGCACACTTTTTAAGGTAAATTATTTTTTTTATGAACTGAACCTATACCATAAATAGCAAAACAATGTTGCTTTGTTTAAAACCACGCTCCATGCCGGTAATGATTTTAGTTGAAATGCCCTTTTTGCCTGGCCCATTTTCAGGCACTTAGCAGATGGATATTTGTTGTCGTGGTGCCCATTACTCCAATTAACAGCCAGGCACCTTTGTTAGCAGTTGTGACATGAATGAGAAACCTGGACTGCGATGGATGGTTCTGGTTGAATCCGACAAGTTTTGGATTTGAGTATGGAAGTCTCATAGTGGGCACTTCAGTACTGCCTTTGCTGGTGAGCGACCAGCCCCAACTCCTGGTATGATGTGTTAAGTCATGTCATACAGTGGTCAGTCATAACTAGTAGTGCTATAAGAGACAGTAACAACCCAGCAATATGTGCAGGACATCCTGCCACCATGTGTTGCCTCTCATGGCAAAGCTAACAGCTGGATAATGCTCACCCACACATCAAGGCTTTTCCAGGAATGTCCCAACATCTGAAGGCAAATGTGCTCTAGGATTCAACCCACAACCTGTATGCCTTTCATCATAGCGTTCAGGCTAGAGGTGACCTACCTGGGTACTAGAGCCTCCTTTCACTTGTTTTTAATTTTCCCAAATAAACGTATCCTGTCACTCTAATCTGGTAGCCACTCTGTAATGGCCGGGGCCAGCACAGATCAGGTACTGTTTGTGCGGTGGATCATTGACAGCACTGCAGCGACACTGTGAACGGCACTGGTATGAGCGGATCAGACTTTGCAGTGCTGCTGGAGTTTTAATACACTGTTCACTGATTGTGCACTTTATTATATTGCTCCAATTTTACGTATAAAGTCCGAGACAGTAGCTCATCTGTTGTTGCACCGTTAATCACAGATAATTATCCTCGAAATGTGTGTACTGTTAAAGGTTATGTATTGTACAGCTAAAACACCCAAGGTCAAATGAACTAGATTAATTTAGAAGAGTGAAGCATACAAAACGTGAAGGACATAACATATGACGCTGATCCTTTATTTAGAAACATTTAACATTAAATGGGGTCAGTTTGACCCCAAAGATAATAGTAGGGTTAAAAATAGCCCCGCTGGAAAAGCACTTCAAGTTCTTCCTGCATCTGAAGACAGTTTGTATAACTCTTTTAGGGATTTGTAAAAGGTTTTGTAGCCATAGTAATTCTTCTAAGCTCTTCTGATCAACAGATCTCAGACTTTGCGCCTTTGGATTGGATGTCTCAACAAGCCAAAATTTATTGGAACACCTGGATTTTTATGCAGACCGTGATGTGTAGAACCCAGATGTTGAAACCTGTGACGGTTAGAATATAAAGGGATGTTTTTCAGCTCATGATTTACGTTGAGTTCGGGTCATGCTAGGTTAGCGCGAGTGGCTGTAATGATTTGTAGAACAGTGATTTTCTGAATGGGGTTCTTCCCTTAACACTGTTTTCTTCAGACCCCTCTTGTTACTTGATTTTTTTGTTCACCCCTCTCAGCATTGCACATTGAGCTCTTGGGGCGATTTTGCTCTGAAATGATTTTCATTTTCAGGCACTTGGTCCTATCCTACAGTAGATTCGCCTCTCTATGCTTCATATAATTATTATAATTATATGGCATGCAAAACTAACTTTTCACCTGCTTATGTATTTCCATTTGAGGCTCTACTACTCCTTTATACCCTCCAACCAATAAAAAACCCCCATCTATCTGTTTTGTGTCTGTCAATTAAAAGATTTTGGTGTCATATGCCGTTTCGATTTCTCCATTATCGTTACGTCACATCAAGGGCCACCAAGTAAAAGTACAGATACTGAAGGTAAAATATTACTCAAGCAAAAGTAAAAGTCCTCTCACTCGAGTAAAAGTACAAAAGTATTTACCTTCAAAAGTATTTAAGTATCAAAAATATTTCAATATTTTTGACTTTAACCTCCTATTATAATTTTTGTAACAAGACTCTTGTTTAATTGACTTTTAGGTGAAAAAGTCACTCTTACATTTATGGCGTTTGGCAGACACTCTTATCCAGAGCGACTTACATTTAGCCCTCATTTTATACAATTGAGCAACTCAGGGTTAAGGGTCTTACTCAAGGGCCCAGCAGTGACAGCGTGGCGGGATTCGAACTCTGATTTCAAATTCAAAATTCTGACATCTTAAGCAAGGAGTGATTACTTTCCTTGGTTCGCCAATATTTCAATACAATGTCATTATTTAGATTAGACACTGATATCTATTAAAATGATTATAAAGCATAAAATTACTGAAGGTAACCGTTGTCCATTAGGTAGAACTGAACAGCTGGGAAACTACATTTTGCAAACAAGCAGTTTTGGTACAAGTTACAAGTTTAAGTTTAATTAAAAAAACTTTTTATAGCATTGTAGACCTTTATTCACAAACAAACTAGTAAAAAAAAACAAAAGATTCACTGAATTTCTTTATTATTGTCATGTATTTATTGACTAATTTAGAAACAAACAGCATGGTATAACAGTTAACTTTATGTAATTGACAATTAGTGTTTGCATTAACCTCCGTTACACATAGCATAGTTGTGTATAATATTTCAAATCATTTTAATGTCAGATCTATTTTAACAACACAAAGAAATCGAACTGCTGTCAGATTACCTTGCATACAGAAAATAACCTTAATAAAAATGGTTTAACTCCACGTTGAGACACTGAGTGCTAATTTTGAAAGATTAGAATCAGACAACAAATTAAAAGTCAAACATAATATAATTTATTGAACAACCAAGGATATTGTTACAGGTCCACAGATAGCGTCTAGCTTAGCACTGTGTTGATCCAAAGCCCAGAAGCCCCCAACTGTCTGCCTGTGTCTTTTCTAACAAGCAGACTCTTCCCCTCAGACTTCATCAGCTCTACATTACTCATATGACTGATACAAATGCTAATACAGCTTTAGAACAATGACAGAATACATAACCAAACCAACTAAAGTATCGTATGCAGACACCATGTTTTAAACTAACCATTCTGAGACGCCTAAAACTACAAAACAAAAAAGGGGAAATAACTAAAAAGGCAGAGCAAAAAGGCTCCCCAAACTACAAAACAAAAAAAGGGGAAAAATCACGCAGCTGTGTTGCGTCTCAAATGGGAATGGCACCCACAGCTGGCGCGCGCGAGTTGGCGCTAATACATGCCGAAACGGCAGAGGGCGGACGTGAGGTGAGCACAGTAAAGCGCCGATTTGGGACGCTTCCCAAATCGAGTGGTGTGGAAGAGCTCTAGAACACTAGATGGCGAGCGTGAGCTGGAGCGTGCTGTAGCGCACGAGGAAGTTGGGCCGGGGGCGCGTCCCAAATGGAGAGTGCAGCCGGCTGGAGTGAGGCTCGATAAGAGCCGAGTGAGGACGGGAAGGGAAACCCTGAATCTATCCCTAACGTGCTAGATACCTCAGGGGTTTCCCCCATACACATCCGTCAGCTCTATATGCTGTCACTGCCTAGTTTTAAAATAAATCGCGACGCCAACGAGGAACCGTACGTTATATTCCAAAGGACTCCCGACGCCGTAAGTTCGTTGACGACACGGCACTGGACAACGCTGGGGGTCGTATTTTTTTAGTAGACCCCCCCCCAGGTGTTTAATATCGCGTCGTAAATTGAACACCGGATATAAACGCCGTCACCGGACGCTCTGTAACGGCTACTGGAATGCGCCGCGAGCGCACCGGGCGTCTGAGGTAAGCCTCATAGGGTCAACCTGGAAAGTTTAAACAAGTGCGTGTCTATTGGCCAGCGCGATACAACAACAGTGAACTGAAAGTAAACAAAAGGCCACACCCCCCCACTCTCCATCTTGCACCGCCTCTCTCCTCCTCATTATCATTTCATTTAAAACGATAAAGACAGAAATGGCACCTCCCAAGGAAATCTTATTGTGGCTTACTTAAGGTGGTTATAATTCCACACCAAGGCTGAATGTCAGGAAAGCGAGTTCAGATACAGTATTAGGGGACCACTAAGGTTTATATAAAAGCATAAAAAAGCATCATGTCATGGGACCTCTAAGATCACACCGTAAACCTTTTTTTAAGGTCTGTTCACCTCAAACATCACCTCAAAAGCTGACTTTTGGATAGGTTCATGTTCGTAAACAGTACTGTCAGGTCTTCCCTGCTGGTGTTCAGAACAGGCATCATTTGTGTTGGCACAATGAGATCTGGTCGTGCTGGTTTAACCCGAGCAGCACTACTGATATATGAAGCAGTGATTTTCTCCACAGTGTTCTTCCATTAGCGCTGTTTTTGTTTAGTGTTTTCTTCTGAAGATTACTGTGGCTCTTTTGCTGAAGCATTTGCACATTTCACAGTGGGCCATTGCACATTGCACACTCCAGCCATTTCCTGTGATTGTAGACTGAAATCCCCTTATTGATTAGAACAGCTGGCGTTTGGAGAGCTGAATGAGGTGTGTAGAACTAAGATGTAGAAGCAACTTGTGGTCGCTGAATATATCGGGGATGTTTCTGTATCTCTGGCATCTTTTGTTTTGGTACAATGAGACCAGGTCATGCTGGGTTAACCTGAGTGGCATTAATGATTTATAGAGCAAGCAGTTTTCTCCACAGTGTTCTTCCATTAGCGCTGTTTTCATTAGCTGTGCTTTCTGTGACTTCTAAAGATTTGCTATAGGATATGCAGATTAATACGGCAGCTATTTTGGACATTTGCAGCCAGAAATCTTTTAATTAATATAGTTGTATAATGAATTAATATAATTAAAATAGCAGCTATCTGGAACGGTCCTGTAATCCATATTTAAATTTATGGCATTTAGCAGACTCCTTTATCCAGAGCAACTTATACCTGATACAGTCTTACATTTCAAGCAATGGTGGGTTAAGGGCCTTGCTTAAGGACCCAACTGTGGCACCTTAACCACTGGGCTACCACAGTCCCAATCTACCCATACGGTAGAAAAACTTTGGTCGTGATCATAGGCATCTTATTTATGTTATGTTCTATTATTTCATTATTACATTGTGTACGAGTGTGATTTCAGACTCCACCCCCCAAATTGTACGTAGCTCTCAGCCTTTACGTTTAACTTAAGTTTGTTCTATGCATTTTGCTGACTAACACTGAAGACAACAAAGATGTAAACCGTATTAAAAAAATGCATTGTTAATGAACTTTCCCGCAAATACAAAGGCGAGTTCAAGCTCTGCAAACAAAGCGAAACATTTGAATTATATCCAGCTCGTCTGTATGTACGTTTTCCTTTGTTCACAGACTATGGAAACACAGCGGTGGCACTAAGACAATGACGCACTGCCTAAAATGACAACCATTATTTGGAATGTGAACAGGTTCATTATGAATAATATTTACTTGCGTGTCTTGGACGCCATTAAAGGTTCAAGACAACATGTCATAGCTCATACCATGGAGTAGGACAGGGTTTTTTAGCCTGCTGGAACATCTAACTTACAGAAACAAATAGACTTCTGTGAGAGGAGCTGGCGTGTTTGCTTATCAGATCACTTCTTACCACTTTCACTTCACCTAAAAAAAATAAAAATAACATCATAAGTAGTAGCGGGCGGTACAGTGGCTCAGTGGGTAGCACCGCTGCCTCAAAGCAAGAAGGTTTTGGGTTGGTTCAATCCGAGGGTGGAGCAGCCTTGGGTCCTGTGCATGCTTTCCCTGTGTCTGCCTGGGTTTACTCTGGGTTCTCCTGATTCTTCCTACATTACAAAGACTTGCATGTTAGGTTAATTGGGTACGCAAAATTGGCATTGCCTTGAGTGTGTATACGTGACTGGTCTTGATGTGTGTGTGACTGAAATGGAAACTGATGCTGATAGCGACGTTAATTAAAAAAAATAAATAAATAAATTAAAAAAAAAAAAAAAGAGAAAGCCAGTTTTTAGTAAAAGTAAAGTTAGTCAAGTGAAGAAGTAATGATTTTTTTCTTTTCATATCTAGTAAGTAAAATGTGAAAAGTATGTATTAAGTTCCATAATTGATCAAGTAAAGTATAAATATTAAACAATTGCTTAAGTTCGGTACTAAAGTAGTAGTACTTTGTTACTTACCACCAGTGTCTGTCAGGTCTTCCCTGCTGACTGTGGTATGTAGTGTGGGAATCTCCTATGGTTACCATGCTGATAAAATATGATTTTGTACCTCTGGCATGATTTGTGTTGCTACAAGGAGATCAGGTCGAGCTGGGTTAACCGGGGCAGTTGTAATGATTTATAGTCTCAGATACGTCCGGCCAGACTCGGATCTAAGCTCGTGTTTCTGGATGTATGTTTATTCTCTTGGAGGCTGCCGAGCCATCCGTCATGTCTCGCAGGGCTAATTTAGCTGAGACCTGTTAAACACCGCCACGTGGCTCACGCCATTCATCAGAAACGGGTACGGGGGGAGGGGCTTGAGCACCAGAATAGGCATCGTCAGTCTACATGGAGAACATTAAGAAGATCCGGAGAAAATGAAGCAAACATTTGGGCAAAGGTTGAAAAGAAGCTGTGCGTTTATTATTTTTTTTTTTACCACTGTACAAAATAAGTCTGTATTTCAGTTACGAAGAAGATCCTCAAAGCAGAGTTTCAAATCAGTTTCATATCGGTCACAATGGAAATAAGTCATTTATGAACAAGAGTCACCTTTTATTGACGTTCACGCTCCTCGCAACAGCATAAGCGGGTCTGGTTTCAGATCAAATCGGAATACAAAGTCATACAATAATCACCCCGTACTCACAAGGCAGAAGCTGACACTACACACACTTTCAGAATCATCTTCCTAAAACCAAATGAACAAACCAAGAAACAGTCCAACACTTTTCAGGCTGCTTTCACACTGCAGGGCGAGACCCTCTTGTTAGATATTGTATTTAGACTACAGCAGGGATTTAGTACAACCCCAGATCAGAGAAAGTTGAGACGGTCTTAAAAAAAAAGAAGAAAAAAATAAAGTTGCTTACATTTACTTTGAATTTGATTTCATTGCAGACATGATGAACTCTAGATATTTCATTGAATTTGTTAATAAACATCCATTCCTGCGCCGTATTTAGAAAGGTAGGGTAAAGGGTAAAGCACTTACCACTTTGTAATGTGGCAGAGAGAATATGAAGCGACTAAATGTTCCATTCCTTCTGTACACGGTTGTCGTCTTCTCATTTTTCCTTTCAATACTCTTTACACATACTATATTGTTTGCAGGTCATGGCTTGCACTTAAACCAGTCCACTATTCAAAGCCGTGCCTCCGTACTGTGTTCAGCATCTGGCTTTGTATTATTTCAGTGTACTTTTCTGCATTAATGCTGCCATCGCAGACGTGTAAATGACTATTGCCAGGGGCACTGACACAAGACGTACAATGACAGACCCTGGCACTTGTTGCTGATAACAGTCTGCATGGTCCTTCTCATCTTTGGTCTGGAGCACACTGTGACCGTGTCTTCCAAAAATGTTGCGGAATACAGATTCAGCTAACCAAAATACATGTTTCCACTGTGTTATGGTCCATCATAGAAAGCTCAAAGCCCAGAGAAGACATTAACACCACTTCTTGACATGTTTTTTTTCTCCACAGTAACATTTTAAGTGTCATTTATGAATGGAACTCTGTATTGTAGTGCTTGATAAATGTTTAATTGATAAAAGTAAGCCAAAAGTTGCCAATGTGGTTCTATCAAGCAAGCTATTGATGAATGACGGTTTTTGACGCAGTGCTGTCTAAGGCATCAGAGATCATGGGTCTGAAATTCTTGAGTCATTGAATGATATTATGCACTTCAGTTTCAATAACATTTCAATAACTTTCTCACATATTTCTCGACAAACTAGAGATCGTCTGCCCATATTTGGTCAGCAAAGACTCTCTGCCTTTTCTGGATGCTTTTTTTTTCTGCTTTTGTACCAAATACTGATTATAATCACATGTGGACATCACCTGTTTGAAATCACAACATTTCTATCCCTAAATTACCCTGTCCCAACATTTTTAGAAATGTGCTGAAATGTTCCCTGAAGTGTAAGAATGGATTATTTAAATTAAATTATCTGGGCAAAAAACAACATGAAATATCTAGGGTTCATATTGTCTACAGTGACATAAAAGTCACCCATTGGTCCCTGTGCTGCCAGTTAGGCTCTGCTCTAACTGTCAATCAGATTTGAGCAGTAAATTAGCAGAACCTAGCAATGTGAAGGCAGCAGTCTATATACTTCACACATAAAATCGTTCTGTCATTGTTTTTTTTTTCATTTTTGATGGCCTGCAGGGTAAAAGTTAAGCTTCATGTGAACCTAATGCAGATGAAGGTATTATACAGGGTGATGTTGCATCACCTCAAAAGGCAGCCTGTCCTATTCTGATGGAGAACAGAATTTTGGCTGCTTAATTTGTATTGATTTTTTTTTTGCCGCCAAAGAAGCAGTGAGTCATAGAAAGATCTGAGGAACATTGAGATAACCATTGAAGTTACAAGGCTGCGGCGGCTCTCGGGGCAGGACGGTGCTGATTCATCACCGCCTTGGAACATCTCAGAGAAATAAATGATATTCCAGGATGCTTTTGCGCTTTTCCACCCACTGCTTATTGTTCTGCTGCAGCGTTCTTCCATTGTTCTCCACGTTTTATGTCCGGGCTTTTTGTATGTGAAAGCCATAAACGTTTTCATGGGTGATCAATTCCAGCTAATCTCCTCCCACATATAGAAGGTCCACATATTTAGGCCCCATCCTCCCACCTTATTTCAGGATCAGTCACCAGTTGCTCATTTATGTTTTTAGTAAAATCCTACTTTTTTTTTTTGTAGGCATAAAATCCTACCCCATTGTGGCAGGAATAAAAGTGCGTTCCACCTCCTTCAGGCATTCATAAGTCGCTCCAGCTAGGACAAGTACACGTCTCCCTGCCCGTACAGATCAGCCAACTTTTTAAATCTCGGCCCCCAGTCGCTCAGGAAATCGTAGTTGTGCTCGGAGTTGGAGCTCAGTGACTCGAGCGAGCTGAGGCTCTGTGCCGCCGAGCCACTTCCCTCGAAGGCGTACGTCTGCAGCGAGTCGTACGGCGGTGCGGCCGGATCCACGTCGGCCTCCTTTAGTCTCTCCCATATGAAGTCGCGGAAAACGCCGTTATCGGGAGCCATCTTGTAGGTGGGCGGACGGCTGTGGTACAGCGCGGGGATGTCTGGCGTCACATCCCGTCGCGTCTTGCTGTCCCGTGCGGCGTTCAGGTGGCGCAGAGCCGCCATGTCGAAAGCTTCGGTGTCCTCCTCGCCGCCGCCCTCGTCGTCGTAGCGCACGATGTTCTCCCGGATGTCGCGCTCGTCATCCACGATCAGAGGCTCCTTCTTCCTACGACGAACTGTCACGATCAGCAGCACAAGCACTGCGGGGAACAACAGAGCGCATATCAGACTATGACTACTAACAAATAATAATAATCATTGCTAACAGCGGTGACAGGAAAACAACACAGATAACCGAGGTCAAAGCCGGTCTTTGTACGTAGATCAGATCTGGAACACAACAAAATACTATAGAGAACTATTACAGAATCGGAATTTAGAGTGATCAGCTATTAGCAATTCATAAACTCTTAAATGGTAATTGATCATGTGGGCAGCACGGTGGCTCCTTGGGTAGCACCACTACCTCACAGCAAGAAGGTCCCGGGTTCAATCCCAGGGTGGAGCGGCCTGGGTCCTTTCTCTGTGGAGTCTGCATGTCCTCCTCGTGTCTGCGTGGGTTTATTCCAGGTACTTCGGGTTTCTCCCACAGTCCAAAAACATGCATGTTAGATTAACTGGTGTCTCTGAAAGTGGCCCTATGTGTGTGTGTGTGTGTGTGTGTGCTCTACGATAGATTTAGGGTTGTTTTTGCCCTTGCACCCAGAGTTGCCGGGTGGGCACCGGCTGGCCGCGACCCAGTGCAACGGATAAATAATTGATCGCGTAAAGTTCAGTGCCGCACAGACACTCCGTGACAGTCTATACAGTATAGCGCAATACAGTGTCTCAAAGATATTTCATGCTTACCAGACGCTGGAAGAATAAAAAAAAACATGAAAGTACACTGACCTCCTCTCATCTTAAGACAATGTACAAAGATTTTAGTCACACACTATGCTATCTTAGTTCACTATTTGGAAGACTCACTCCTGAGATGAACACATTATTCACCAATAATAATAATAATACGTAGTGAGTCGCACAGGCTGTGAAATAAACAAAGTGGCTTCATAAAGTACTGTAATGTTAGCTACACATATCATTATTTTATGTGCACTTTTACATTTCTTTCTTATCTCAATGCTTGAATTTAACATATTGCATTTATAATTGGAGTGCAGTAATTTATATAGGTCTCTGACAAACAAAAAAAGGACTTTGGACAGCCATCCTGATCGCCTTATTCCAAACGGCACAGATGACATGACCGCGACACAGCTCTAGCAAAACTCTCATGATTTTATTCCGCCATCGGACATTTTTCTACGTCTGTGAATCACTTGAAAATTCGATTGGTGTAAGGGTGGCATTACTGACACAGCGGTCCCTACAGTCTACAACGAGACCAGAACCGAAATCCTGCATAGAAAATCAGGAAATGGAAAAATATAGAGATAATACTTATTGAGGGATGAGATTTAATCTACTGATTTGATCATTAAAAACAAAAACAATAAAGAAAACAGTTCATCTATAAAAGCATAATCCACCTATAATTGATCAGCTGCGGTAACATGAGACAGGTCCATCTATAATAGTAGAGATACACACAGACAGTGATTCTGATCATTATATGAAAAAATAGTCATTAAATGCTTTAAATAATTAGCAGCAAATTGCCGATGGCTATTAAAAGTACAAAAACAGTTGCTTCAGATATAATCAGAAGTTTATTATTCAGCTCAGATATGCCAACTGCCAAGCAACAGATCATAGATTGGAATCGGTTTATCCTCCGAACGTTTTAAAAACAAATCTAGCTTTCAGAGACATTGTGTTTATTTACAGCTGAGAGATAAACCTGGACTCTGGAAGCAGTGATTCACGTCTCGTGCAAAATGATAATGGTACCTGATCCGATCCGATCTGCTCTGGTATCTGCACCATATTTATGAAAGCGTGCCAACGACGTCTCATTATTTAATGCACCGGAAAGCGGTTCTATTATCGCCGTGCTCTGGAGTATCATGTACCTCGTATGAAATGACTTGTATTACGTCGCCGCAGTTCTATTTAATCCGATCAGCTACATTAGTTTTATGAATGTGTTCATCAGAACGGATTGGGTGATGCTCCTGAACGATCACGACTGACACATCTGGACCGTTAGGTGTTTCATCACGGACAGGTGTGGGAACATTTAGAAACAGGCCGGAAAGGGCAGCTCGCGTAGTCTGATCTTCATCAAAAACCGATCTTCATCAGAACAGCTGTAAATGCTCAGATCAGCAATTCTTACAGGATTCAGGATTCTTATTATTAGAGATCAGACTTTGAAACCAGATACTGGAAATGAAATAGAGCTGTCCACAATTACAGATCAGACTCAATATATCAAAATCAGGAACAAACTGTTAGGGTTGAGCTCACCATTAGATTACATATACTATTGTTTTAGCAATGGTATAATGACCAGATATAATTATTTCTCAATCTCTTTATTACAGTATGACTGGAAAATGCGGGAAAGTTGTGTTCAGTATTGAAATAAGAAAACAAGAAAAGCTTTGATAGACTAAAGTGGCAAGTAATCTCGTTTTAAAACAAAACAACTAAACCGGGATGAGTTGTTGGAATTGAATTGGACATGTGTATAAATGCAGTAATGTGCTTTGGAAAAGATTGCAAGAATGGAGTGAAAGGATACATTCATTGGGGAAAACTGTAGAACTAAAAGGGGGGTACCCTGTTGAGCCACCTTTAGCCTGAATATAAGATGAGATACAGTTGGGATGGGCATAGAGATTCTGGACGGTATCATGCAGCACATTTGTCCACAGATATTGAATTCGAAGTCAAATTGATTTACAATGGAGCATTTTCTCAAAGCAGCTTTACAGTCTTCTATCTTAAAAGGCCAATCCCAAATTGAGCAAACCTAGGGTGACAGTGGAAAGGAAAAATAACGAAGGAAGAAACCTTGCAGGGACCAAGACTCAGAAATGTAGCCGTCCTCCTTGGGTGACCTAGATGTTCATTGAATAACTAAGTTGTAGCAGTATTAAAATTAAATAAGTAATGCAATATAAATCAATCATAAAATTCAAAATAAATAACAAAATAGATTTAAGTTAATGAGTCTTCATTAAGTTATTGGAGGCACATCGTCTCCTAATGACTATATAATGGAGGGAGTTACTGCACTCTGGTGGGACCTGGGCATTGTGGGATTGGTTATTGAAATAAAGACCAGTAGAGTGATATTACAGCTGGGCCTAGTGTTGAGTTGTGAGCCCATCATAATTTGTTAAAGCTGAGGTGTCAACCGCTCACATAAATGTTCAGTTGGTGATAAATCTGGTGACTGGGAGGCCCTGAGACATTCCAGGGAAACCCTTGCTCCGTGTGGGTGAGCATTATCCTGCCAGTTGGAAGCCTTGCCATGAGAAGCAGCACGTGGTTGCAGTATGTCCTGCGCACATCACTGAACTGTTAGTGTCCCTTGTATCACTAGTAGGGGTATAAATGATCGTTATACCTTTGCTGAAACAACTAATTGAATTACAACCTAAGACTTTGGCACAGTGCTGTACGTGAAATTATTAGAGCTCCAAATCTAATACACAGACACCAGGTATTAGAGATTAGACACAGAAACAATTTATGGATTGGACTCAGATACTGTGTTTCTGTACCCTTGGGGGGGGGGGGTGTCACGTTAACAATCCTGACAAACAAAATTTGCTGTACTTCCAGTGGTCACTCGCACCCACACACACGTAAATCTGCACCAGCGAATACAGACCAGTGGAGATTTAAGCCAGTGTTGCCCTTGGCGCCTCCTCAGACTCAGTTCTGGCATGTTTGCGTGTAGATCCACCGGTGCGACGGCTGAGATTTAAGGGTGAAAACGTGCAGAAAATATGACTGGAACGCTCACCCCCTAATCCCCCAGTCCTTTTGCCCCTCACATGGTCTGCCATTAAATCGCATTTTACAGCTGTACCATTTGGCTACTGAATTGCTCATACCAGCGAGGATTAAACATCAGTCAAAAATGCATCATGCTATCTGAACGAGAGGGTCATGCACACCGAGCATGATGATAAACAGCAGCCGATACTAATATCACCACGCTATAAAATAAACTGCTTGCTAGTTGTGTGCTTACAAAGGAGGTCTCAGAGGAAAATGCAAAAAAAGAGAAGATTTCTCTGGAGTGGTTTCATTCAGGATTTTCCATAAACCAACAGTCCAGCAGGAGGCTAAAACAGATATAACTATTTTATGCATTTGAGCCATTGAACCAACACAACACCGAGCTAGTTTACTAAAGCCTTTGCTTAACTGGACTGCTTTTAATGTCAAAGCAGATTATAAACACACTGGCTACCTCACACTTTCACACTGATATTGCGGATATTTATGGCAAATAAGAAAAATGGTTAGAGATCACACCAGAGATCAACCTGCTGCTGAACCGAACCGAACGTACCCCAATACACATGCCTCAGTTACCTAGGCGACCCAGAGTAAAGATAACGGTACAACAGCTTGCACACTCATACGCAATTGTAGCACTAACCAGCCAGGCAACTGATACTGCACATATAGCAATAGCTGTCTATCACTTCACTCCAACTCCCCACCCCCCTCAAAAAAAGGAAAAAAGGAGATTGCTTGACAGTGGTAGCCCAGTGGTTAGGATACTTGACTATGGACCAGAAGGGCTAATATTCAAATCCAACCTTCTCTTTTCTTCTATGAAAAAATGTTCTGGTACCGGTGCCATCACCACACACTTAGACGTTCCTCTACCTCCACCAACATCACTCTACTGGGCTTTGTGAAGAGAACCCAGTCCCACCAGTGCAGTAACTCCCTCAATCATTTGGTCACTAAGAGACAATGTGCCTCCAAGGACCTCCCACTGAGGGACTGATTTTCAAATCTATTTTGTTATTTATTTTATGACTAATTTAAATATTAGTATATTATTTACTTAATTTTACTATTTTTTTAATATACTTTCAAGTATCTACTCAATTAACATCTAGGCCACCCATGGAGGGCGGGTCCTTTTTTATTCTTGCTCCAACCAATGTTTCTTCCATCTACTTTCAACGAGTTTTTCCTTTCCATGCTTTCATGTTGTTTATATTAAACTTTGACCATGTGACTGTAACAGCAAAATTCGAGACTCATCAGACCAGGTAACATGTTTTCAATCTTCTATTTATCTGATTTTGGTTAACCTTTGCATCTGTAGCCTCAGTGGCCTGTTAGCTCAAAGGAACTGTTGTCGCCCATGTGCTTCAAGGTTCGATGCCCCACTGCAGACGTCGTGCTAATTTGAATTCATGTGGCATTTCTATACGTTTGAACTAGTTTCAACCCTGAGAACATTAATTTACTTAAAATAGGTACATGCTAAAATATTCTCATAATCTCTTGATTATGTTTTCGAATCAATTCCTTTGATAATCTCACAACAAAAGCTTACGCTGTGTGCAACAAAGCACGTAATCACAAGGGATAGGTGCTAGCTGTGATTAATGGCATGCTTGTGCTGAAATGAGAGGAAAAGAAGACGTAAATGGCCTTCCTAATAAAATACGAACTGCTGTACTCTACAGTAAGAGGAAGAAGGAGCGTGAAACACAAAGCTAACCATGAGCTACAGATGCTGATAATGATTCATTGATAAAGTTAGTTGTGCTGATCTGTCACTTGTACAGAGTTGACGTTTCTCCAGCGTCTGTAGAAATTCTGTCAGGCTTGACTATATTGTTTCATGACTAATTAGCTGATGTGCTAGCTTTAAAAGTGCAGCGTCATCATGGCAGCATGGCTTATTTCTCTCGGCGCCGTTATATTTTCCACAGAACAAAGACGAGGTTTCAGCACAAGACCTGCGACACAATCTATGCTTAATGTATGATCCCGAGGTACAGACGCTAGCTGTGATCAGCGGCGTGTCGGAGCGGTGGAGGTTGGGGGGGGTGGCAGAACTGAAATAGTTTTCTTAATAAAATACGAGCTAATGTGTAGACAAATTACGAAAAACAGAGAGGTGCTAAAATACAAGTCTGGAGATAATATGCTTTCCCCTGCATGAACACCAATGTTGTCCATTTTTCACACTAGCTCGAGAGATAACGCAGCGCCGAGTCGACAAAACTAGCTCCCTGTTGAATAGCACTAGCCGTCTGGTTGCTTGATGCGCTAACACGGGGGAGATGAGGAGCGCTGATGGAGAAAGAGAGAGAGAGGGAGAGAGATGTACGAAGGATATAGAGTATGAAGACAGTGTGTGTGGGTAGTAAACGCCTAATGATCCATCCATCGGCCTGCCATAGAGAGCGTGAAAAATGGAGCCACGGTCTTATATTTCATCCTCAGGCTTGCTGTAGATTCCCAGGGCTAGACATGCTGAGAGAGTGAGAGACTAGCCTGAGGAAGCTAACACATACTCAGCCAAAACACACACTTGGGGACGAGCGAAGATCAAATGGCAAAAAACGTTCTTTTTTGTGTGTGGGGGACTCTGTAGAGTGACCCAGTTAAATATCCGACTACTATAAATTAAACTATGAAATTATGATGTAATCAAAAAGCAAACTAGGCGAATCTCTCTCCTGCATCTCTCTCCCATGCTAAACACCTAGACTTATCAAATAGCTGAGGCTATTTTGTTCACCATATCCAATGAGGTAAAACAATTTGTCAGTAATATTTACACTTATCCTGCACAGCCAGATTAGGTTCCCTTTTGAGTCTTGAACCTCACAAGGTTTCTTCCTTATAAAACTTGGGGACTTAGGGACCATGCCACTGTCACCCCAGGCTGGCCCACTTAGAGCTTTGGGACTAGATTTCTGTGTAGCTGCTTTAAGACTGCAAAAAACATGACTTTATCTTGCTTCAGTACTGGTTTACCTAAACCACATTCTAGTCTTTTGACCAGCTGAACCCTGCTGGTGGACACCATTCCGCCATGAAATCAAGTACAACACGTTTTATGCTGCTATCAGAACATTCTTTGAATTTTAGACGGTCACTGAAGCGGCTCGCTGACCAAGCTGCAAGGTTTTAATAATGTTGCACACCATTTGAATGTCTTGTTTCTCGTTTGGGGAGGATTTAGAAAAGAGATTGATGCTGCTGTTTTGTTGTTTGTCTTTGAGCCCTTGAAGCGATCTTTGTATGACACCCACTCCTAGGATGTAGCTTGATAGCTTTCATTGTGGATGGTGTAGCCTTTAGAGAGGTTAAAGCACATCAGGATATTTGTACTTTTATATAATAAACAAGAAGTTTTCGCTTAACATCAAGCATACGATCTCTGAAATGGTCAGTATGCGATTTGGATGTTTTCTGAACCATATTACATATTTTTCTTGGAAAAGTTATAAATGATACTATAGTTTACCGGTATTGATTAGCCATGATACTGCATACATTCTGTACTGTTATCACTTAAGCAACTGCTTATAGTTGCAAACCTTAAGCTTAATCCAGCACTCATTTTTGTAGTTTGTGTTCATATCCTGTTCTCAGTGACAGTCCCATTTTCTTTTAATTGCAGGGTGTTAATATTGATTTCATTGAATGTTTACTTTAAATAAATAAACGATTTTGAAAGAAAGAAATTATTTTGAATTGCAAATTTTCAGAAATTAAAATAAATCTTTCGACTTAATTATTTTAGACCATGGTTCCTAACCTGGGGTCTCCCCCACAGGACGTGACAGGGGGTGCGAGGCTTTGTCTGCTCTGAGGTGCAAAGTTTGAATTTAAATAAAATTCAAATAAGACACTAACTGGAAAACATCTGT
The DNA here is from genome assembly GCA_034779995.1 of Parotocinclus haroldoi. NCBI lineage: Eukaryota > Metazoa > Chordata > Actinopteri > Siluriformes > Loricariidae > Parotocinclus > Parotocinclus haroldoi. The sequence goes on from JAUZST010025301.1 coordinate 27,380, forward strand.
ATATGAAATCTACTTTGTAAAATCTACTTTAACTCATAAAGAGTAGGCACTTATTAGACATAATGAATTACTATTATACTTTTGTAAGGATGTGTATGTACAGGTCTACTCTGCTGGGATGTTAAAAGAAAAACGCACAGCTCCTGTTTGATTCTAATAAATATTTAGCTGTCATGAAAAGGAAAAAAGAGCAAAAGTGAAAAATGTTATAACAGATTCACATGAGAAAAAGAAGAAAGAAAGATACGAGTTGAGATTCATGCCTAAAAAGATTAGCAATGAATCACGTTATTATTATGGTCTGTGTATGTGTGGGTCGGAGGGTGCAGCTTTTCTTAGTTTCTCAAGGGCATTATGGAACAGAGGTTTGGCTCCACTCACCAATTTAAGGTATGTTGGAGCCACAATAGAGTAATATTTAAGTCTATATTTAATATTTAAGTCTCATGTTTGTAGTAATTTCTTTAATTGCAAGGGACTGAAGTTTTTTTTGTCTAAAAGCTTATGCCAGAACAAAAAACGTGCCTCGTTTTGCGTTTTTACACTTTAGCAATGAAAAAGGAATGCCTTTGATCAAATCTAACATGTATAGCTGTAAGAAAATCGAATCGTGAACCCAGTATGAATTGAATCTCCAGTAAATACTGTACTATACTGTATAATAAACATATCCAACAATGGACCTATATGCTGTCAAATGTTTTGCAGAACCTACAGGTATTTTGTTTTCTAAACAAACTACGAGCTGTCCAGAAGCTAATGCTTCCTCCACCATGCTTTAACGTATGAAGTTTTAGTGTTGGTATCTCTCACAGGGTTGGGAAACAGCCATAAAGTTGACCAATGACATGTAACAATGTTTGTAGAGGATGGTGGCTTTCTCCATGACCTTCCATAAACACCATTTCTGTTTTGAGACTTCTTAAGGCTTAATGATTCTTAGGCTCAGAAGTGATCTTGACAGGCTGCACGTATCCATGGCTTGGGGAAGTTGTAGCCTTCAGAGGTTCGAGAATAATAATAATAACGGTAATTTCAGAGATTTCTCAGCTACTATTCTGCGTGCTCAAGCAGAGCCAACAAAATGTGTTTGTCTTTGTCCCGTTGTGTCGTGCTTTGTTCCTGTAAATAAAGCTGTGTGGCCAAATCACTATAGCAACTCAAAGACAATGCTTGAATATGCAGTGTTTGAGAACAACAACAAGCTTATTCTTGGTACAGCTGAGAAGATCACATACGCCTAAGCAAAGGCTATTCAAATGCTATTTTTCACAACCATTCATATCCCGTGATAAGTCAGCTAGAATTTACGTCTCTGATTTGGGTTTGTTATACAGTAAGTTCAGTCTTTTTAAACAGTATATTTGACGTAACCATTTTTAGAAGCTTCTCATTGGTCAGTTGGTGTAATTATTATCGGAGTTCCACCAGTTCTCTTCAAGAATGAGCCAATTATTGACTAATCGTTAGAGAGATGCAAGTGGAAGTTTTTTGTAATTAAAAAGCCCAAGTTGTTGACCCACTAATACAGCACTGTGCAAAAGTCCTAGAAAAGCATTGAGTTTGATATGCCATTGTTTTAGCAATCTTATAATGACAATCTTATAATGAAATAAGTATTTCTCAATATCCTTATTAAACAGAACCAGGAAATTAAGGAAATGTGTATACAGTGTTAAAAAAGGACAGGCCCCAAAATGATATACCCCATAATGAAATATCTCCACATTGTTGTGAGCAGTGTTTAATAAAAGTATTTACTGTAGTTTGACCGCCTCTTATACTCGAGCAATAGCATGACCTGGGAGCTTTAGCGGGATACCAAGTTCTACAGTCTCAAAAAGCTTAATCACAAATGGACTTTTTGAAAGGGAAGCAGCCAAGAAACCACATTTTATATGCTAAGGCTTAGAACAATAAGAAAGTGTATTATGAAGTAATAAATCCAATATGTTATATATGGTCATTATACTATTGCTATAATAAATGTAACGGTGGCTTAAGACTTTTGCACAGTACTGTATATAGGTTAGAGCCTGGCTGTATTTAAACCTTTGGCCTGACTAATATTGAATCCAGAATAAACAAGCTCTTTAAAGCACTTAGACAAGAAAACTGAGGATAAATGGCTTTCATTGCGAAGCTCGTCCAGCCCCTTTCCGTACGTCGTTAAGGGAAATGCGAGTCCGCACTTCATCAGTGTGCATTACTTTAATAAAATGATCCAGGAATAAAAATTCATCAGCGAAAACAAAGGCTCTCTTGCCTTCTTTGACCCTGGCATTGTAATTATTTGGGTGTATACAACACTTCTGTACGGTTCCTGACATGATTCAGCTTTCGGCCGCTTTTGACACAAGATGGATGATCAGCGGCGAGCGGCGGATCAATTTAACATTATGCCCAATTTGGCGTAATTGGATTCAGAAAACAATCCATCATGCAGAATCAATTCCACAACAATTGGGATATTTTTTTTGTTTGTGAACGGCGGACTCGTTCTTATCGACCCCTTCAAACTGCCGCAGTGCTCGTAGATTATGCGCTCAGGCCTGGCGACCGTCATCAGCAGGTGGCAGCCGCTAATGGAGATGTACTGTAGTCCAAGGCGACGTTTATATGACCGCACTGCTGTAGGTAGCCCAGGATCTGCTGAGCTGCTGCTAAATAAACTGTAAGGTACACAGAAGTGTTCTAGATCTTAAAGAAGATATATGGAGTCTGAAATTATAGCAGAAAGCTATTAGAAGATAGCGCTTTTGGACACGACTCCCACACTGAAATAGAGTTGGCTGGTGGTCTGAGTGCCTGGGGCTCAGATGGAACTTCTGCTCCTCTACCTTAGGCAGTAGTGTAATGAGAGAGGCGACAGTCAGACAGACAAGAGCTGCTGTCTTTATCCAAATATTCCTAAAGCAAATACTGGATTTTATAATGTGACCTCATTGCACATGTAATAATTTTTTTTTTTTTTACTGAAGGCTAAGTGCAAAACGAGTTTCAAAAAAGTTCTGGATTTATATCAAGTCTAGTCTTGCTAGTCTCGCAGACATTGTCTTGCTTTTCATTTGGAGAAGTGTAATAGGAATTCTTAAAGTGGATGGAGACTTAAAAGGAATTTCACATTTAATATATAAACCAACCCAATGTATGTGCTATGTGTCCACATCCCCAAATCAGAAAAAAAGGTTGGGACATAAATAAATAAAACACAGTGCCTTTTACTACGACGTTTAATACATTGCAAACTGTATGAACCTGAACTTTCTTTCTGATCCGCATAATTTATTTGTTAATAAATCCAATTCTGCATTTCTGCCCTACAGAACATTATAATAAATATAGTATTGGGGGACGTTTAGGGATAGTAATGAGGTGAAAATATATTTTTTATATATTTTATGATGTCAACAGGGGATTGTAATCATAGTGTGGTACAAAATCAATACAGTTGAATCCGGTTAATGGGAGCAGCCGTTTATTCTGACCGAATCCTAAAGTACCGAAACAAATCCTATTATATACCTGTAATTTTATTCCGCTTA
>JAUZST010025312.1:0-30917 GCA_034779995.1 Parotocinclus haroldoi
CAAAATGGTAGGAAGAAACCTTGGGAGGAACCAAGACTCAACAGGGGACCCATCCTCCATGGGCGGCCTAGATGTAAATTAAACAAATAATAAATGTATATTAAATTAGAGGAAAATTAGTTTAAAATAAATAACAAATTATTAATACAATTTCAATTAGTAGCAGAAAAAACAAATAATAACAATAATTCAAATTCTAAAACAAAATTGATTATGTGATATTTCTACAAGGCGAGTGCCTACATGGCCTGAATATCCTTCTGCACTTGTACCTTCTGCCCAGAGTACTGGCATTGTGATACGCTGCATTGCATTTGTGCTTGAAATGGTTATGTTGAGGCTGTACAATAAAAAAGACCAGTTTATGTGTTTGATATGCAAACTATTTTAATGTTTCTGTTGAGTCAGACTTTGCAATGTGTTGTAGCTGAGCTACTTTATTATTTTTGTTCAATAGAAATATCTGTTTTTACACTTTCTTCATCTACTTTACGTCACTGGTTGAACGTCTTTATTAACTGTGGCACATTTGTGAGAATAAATCAAAGAAGCGTGCGTGCTTGTGCACACAAGTCTGTGTGTGAGAGTGCACAACGTCACATCTCCACTCTACCAAAGCATATGTCATTGGCCAGTCTTTTAGTCACTATTCGCATATGAGCCCTGAAGGAGCTGGCAGCTCTGCTCATCTGGCCTGGTTTTAGCTTTTTATACTAAAAATGGAACATCACAATGAATACTGCTATATGCTATCCTAAAAATCCAGATAGAGACTGAATGCAGATTGAGTAAAAAGGTTTCAATTATTTTTCAGGAGGCTGCTTCGGCTTCTACCCCAGTGACCAATGAACCATCAATCGATGTTGGTGATCTGGAAGAGTTCACCCTGAGGCCAGCCCCACAGGGCGTAACCATCAAATGCAGGATCACCCGCGATAAAAAAGGCATGGACAGGGGCATGTACCCCACCTACTACCTCCATCTGGAAAAAGAAGATGGCAAAAAGGTTAGTAATGTGGTGCATTCATTATTATTCAGCACTTGACCACAGAGTTTTGGCATCATTTGGACTAATGGACAGCTCTAATGTGAAGAGCAGGGAGGTTGATTAGCCTTGAATGAGGCTAATTTTGGTTCAGTAAGAGATTTTGCTGAGAAAAAGCTGCATGAGAAAGCAAGTGTCAGGGCAATAAATTACAGTTTTACCATTAGATTTATCAGTAGCTTTCTGCACTGCTCACAAAAAGTAGGGGATATTTTATTGGGAATGTTTCATTTAAAAAAATCCCCTAATTCTGTGAGCAGTATAGTTGTGTATATTTGCACAAGGAATACATTCAGCTTCCGTACCATGCACGATATTGCAAATAAAATAAGACTGTACTGTAAAGCGGTCCTAATTATGTCCTAATGCCTTTTATGTCTAGAATACTGTACATTACATTGTATATTTGGTGTACTATATCATATGGCATGTTTTATCATTGAACTACAACCACAAAACATTGGAACCATTTGGAAAATGCAAATTAAAAAGTGGAATGCCTCCTACATTAACTTTTATTTCATTGTGGACAGTGTGAATCCAAGACATATCACGTTGTCTAGTCAACTTAATTTCATTTGTTAATATGCATACATTCTTGCATTTCAGGAAGGAAATTGGATTAGAGACATTTAGGATATCCAGTTTGTCAACACAGGGATGAGAAAATTTGTGAAATTTTTAAAACCAGTGATCCTCAAAGAGGTTCCCTAAGGGTGTGTAATAACATTCAATGATTCATTGATTTTGGAGGAATTTCCACATATACAGTGGGGAAAATAAGAATTTAATACACTGCTGAATTTGCAAGTTTTCCCACCTACAAAGAATGGAGGTCTATAATTTCTATCGTAGGTACACTTCAACTGTGAGAGACAGAATCTAAAAACAATCATTTTATGATTTTTTAAAATGATTTATTGCATGAAACATATATTTGATCATCTACCAACCAGCAAGAATTCTGAATGTCTCACACCTGTTAGTTTTGCTTTAAGAAGCCTCCTATTCTGCATTCATTACCTGCATTAATTACACCTGTTTGAACTCGTTACCTGTATAAAAGACACATATGTCCATATACTCAATCAACCTCTCCACCATGCCCAAGACCAAAGAGCTGTCTAAGAACACCAGGGACCAAAGTGTAGAACTGTACAAGGTCTCGTGGTTAGATGAGACCAAAATAGAGCTTTTTGTTATGAACTCCACTCGCCATGTTTGGAGCAAGAAAAAGGATGAATACAATCCCCAAAACACCATCCCAACTATGAAGCATGAGAAAACATCATACTTTGGGGATGCTTTTCTGCTAAAGGGACAGGACAGCTGCCCTGAAGGGAAGATGGATGGGGTCAAGCATTGAATAAGGGTCATGGTTGGGTCTTCCAGCATGCTGATCTGAAACACCCAGCCAGGGCAACCAAGGAGTGGCTCCGTAAGAAGCATTTCAAGGTACTGGAGTGACCTAGCCAGTCTCCAGACCTGAAGACAATAGAAAATCTTTGGAGGGAGCTGAAACTCAATGCTGCCCAGTAACAGCCCCAAAACTTGAAAGATCTGGAGAAGATCTCTGCTGCAGTATGTGAAAACCTGATCAAGAACTACAGGAAACATCTGACCTCTGTAATTGCAAATCAAAGTTTCTGTACCAAATATTAAGTTCTGTATCAAATAATTATTTCATGCAATCAAATGCAAATTAGTTATTTAATAATCATACAATGTGATTTTCTGGAATATTCAAATCAAATACTTCTTTTCTCCACTGCAAATGGCAAGTCATCTAGACTTTTATTACAGAAGTAGCTAACCTGTCTTTCACAGTCGTGTGAGACTAATAAACTAACTAATAAAACCTCAGTTTTATCTAAGTTAAGTAAAAGTAAATTAAATGACATCCAGTTTTTTACTTCCTTTACAGTTTTACTGATTGCAGGACCATCATTTGGATCGGCTGATATGTACAGCTGTGTATCATCTGCATAGCAGTGAAAACTAATACCATGTTTATGAATAATTGAGCCTAAAGGGAGCATATACAGGGAGAATAGCAGTGGGCCAAGCATAGACCCCTGAGGGACAATGTACCCCGGGTATGGAGAAGCCTCACATTAACCATGTCCAGAAGCAGCGCTGAATTCTCTGGGCCCTGATGAATCTTGGATGGACCATCAGCACACAGTGAAAACATGTACTGTGGTCAGATGAATCACTATTGTAGGGCTATTTTAGAAAAAGTGAAAAAAATGCTGTTTGAAAAGGTGAATGAAATGGTCCATCCAGACTGTTATTAGCAGCTAAAAAGCCAGGGTCTGTCATGGTATGGAGCTATGTCAGTGGCCTTTGCAAAGGTCATTTACACTTCTGTGGCCGCAGCATTAATGCAGATAATGTACACTGAGACCTTAGAGCAACATATGCTGCCTTCAGAATGTCATCTTTTTGTCATGCATTCTTCAGCAAGGCAATGCAAAAATCACACGCTACACACATTACAAAGGCATGACTGTTTTATGAAGAGGGTAACTGTACTGTACTGACCCGCCTGCATTTTTGATATCTTAAGATCTTAATCTTACGTTATTAAAATAAAACAAGAACAAGGAAAAATTATCATGGGTAAAGTCATAAATAAATCATAAATTATGTTGAGAAAATAAATTAGACATTATACATGATGTAAATATTTTTTTTTCATAATTATAGTCTTATATTGTGTTACGATATGTGGTAGGACCCAAGTATGCGAGACCGAGGAATCCCACGGCCTATAATAATAATGGTGAAATAATATAGAAACAAACTAAGCGAAGCGCTGGGGGTGAGTGTGAGCTCAAACGTGCATATAGCACGAGCGCAGATCGATCGAGGAATGCGCCAAAGCGCCAGAGGGCGAGCGTAAGCCGGCTGGAGTGAGACTACATAGTGGCCGAGGACACGGGCTCTGGAGCGCACACAGAAGCCGAGCCGAACACTAAATACCTCAGGGGTATTTACCTGTCCGTAGGCACTAAAAACCCCAGGACGTTACCAACTAACCAAAACCGAGCGAGCAAACATCCAGTGTGTCAAGGCACACCTAAGCGCGTACGCACTGGTGGTCGGTTGCACAGTCGAACACTGCTAGAACAACCACTTAAGTAGAGGGAGGCGCAGGTGTTCGTCATCAGGTCGTTAATAAGACACTGGTTATAAGCTGCCTCACCGATTGCTCTGTAACGGCAATCGGCAAGGCAGCACTGCGAGGGAAAAAGTAGGAACCCTAACATATTGCTCATCAAATCATAATTTAGTCATTTCTCATACCTGCTCAAACCATTTCAGGGTCTCTGTTGGGCCAGGAGCTGTCAGGCAACACAGGTCGCTCACACAGGCCCATATTAGAGATGCAATCTTGTCCTAACTCATGTCTTTGTAATGTGTGTGTTAACCAGACTATGCCAAACAAACCAACACAAACATGAGAAGAACACAGAAAGTGGTCAAACCAGGATTTAAACCCAAACTATAGATCTGTAAGCTAAAAGCACTATCTGCTGTGCTGCTATGCATCCCTGTTCAGTAATAGTTTGGTTGTAGGTAAGTAACTACAACACTACTCCTACTACTATACCAAGTATTTTAATAATCACAGTTTAGTAGATTGTATTTGAAAGATCCAGAATGAGGTACTTTTAGACTCCTTGGCTGTACAGATCAATACTGGTGTCAGGAAAGCAAACATGATCATGCAATAAAATGGAATGGTCATACAGTAAAATATTCTTGCTTCTCCCTTTTTGAGCACCAGCGTTCACATTAGGCATTTCTCTTTATCAATGATTGTATTTACACATTTCTAGAATGATTTACTGCAGAATTCTGCTTGCATGTCATATCAAGGATTTGGTGTGATAGACAGAGAAATCCACTCTGTTACCTATGTTTGGAATTGAGAGTAAAACTGATCTTTTCCATTCTGTTTGCACAAACTACATTTATTATTATTTTAAAGTGGTAATTGAAAGAGGATTTAATAAATGAAAGTAAAATATGGAATATTCTTCCAGCTTATGGATTAGTCAGAAAGACGAAAATATAAATAATAACGGAATTAGTGAGGTTTAAAAAAGGTATAAAAAAAAACAACAACAACATGTCATTGGTGTAGCGGCATACATTATGAATAATATTGTGGGTCTTAATACCAGTGATTTAATATTTTGTTGTACTGCAACACTGCAGTGCAAATGGCACAATGGATGCTGAAAATATTGCAGAGCATTATATGAAGTGAAATATCAGAAATGTGCCTTTTATTGTCCGTCTAATCAACGACCCTTTAATGACCAAGGTCATAAAAATTATAATAAATTATAATAGGAAATACAAATATGACTTTTAATACTGGATGTTGCAGCTGTGAACAGTTGCTCAGCTTTACAGCCAAACAACTCTGCGGATCTACAAGCAAAGGCGGGAGTTAAAAAGGTGTTTTTAAAAACAAGGCAGTGACCAAGTGACTTAGCAAAGTCGTAGTGGAGGTGGTGTGTCTAAATAAGGTGAGCGGAAATGAGAACCAGGTATGTGTATTTAGAATTCAGGTGACAGTGCATGTGATGGAACGAGTTTGGCCGATGGAAAGGCCTGCGGGTGTGACAGTGCATCCAGGTGCAGGTGTGGTCTTGCTAGGGCGACCGTATCCACGAGGAGCTGGGTGGCCCCTGACTGGCGTGCATGTCCGAGGATGAAGAGTCCCACGGGGCAAGCGGGGGCTGGAAGCCAAGGACACACTGGAAGGGCTTGAGACCTGTCAGGACCAGTCAGCCGGGTTCTCCGCACAATAGAGCCTCAAGAACTTCCCCAGCTCCAGCTCCTGGTTCGCCCTCTCACACTGACCTTTGGATTGGGGATGGTATTCTGAGGTGAGGCTAACCGCAACCCACAGCTTTTCCAGGAAAGCTGCCTAGATGGCGGAGGTGAACTGAGGTCCCCGGTCTGTGTGTATGAACTCTGAGATCTTAAATGTAGTAAAGACCCTGGCAAAGAGTGTCTCTGCCTTTTCGAAGGCCGTGGGGAGCTTGGGGAAAGGGATGAACTTGACAGACCTGGAGAAGCGATACAAGACCGTTAGGACCGTGGTGTAGCCTTGAGAGGGGGGAAGGTCCGTCACAAAATCCAAGGCCAGATGAGACCAGAGATGATGGGAGATTGGCGGTGGGTCTAAGCGGCCATATGGTAGGGTGCGTGGCATCTTACTCTGAGCACAGATCATACAGGAGGCAACAAAAGCACTGACACCCTCGTGCATGTGCCTCCACCAGTAGCGATTGGTGAGGAGCTGGACTGTGCAGATCTGGCCTGGATGACCTGTGCAGGGGGAAACATGAGCCCAGGTAAGGAGCCGGTCCCGAAGTTCTGCAGGAACGTACCTTCTGTTGGCGGGGCACCCTGGTGAAGGCCGTATTTGGGTGAGCGCCTGATCCAGATCCTTTTCAAAGTCCCACTGGATTGCTCAGAATAAGCATGAGGCTGGGAGGATGGGTTCTGGGGTTTCTGGGCCCTCCGAGCTGGTCTCGAGGCAACGGGAGTCCGCCTTGCCGTTCTTCATCCCCGGGCGATGGGTGATGCGGTAGTTGAAACGTGTGAAGTATAACGTCCAGCGGGCCTGGCGAGGGTTAAGCCATTTCGCAGCCTTCAGGTGCTCCAGGTTCTTATGGTCCGTGTATACCATGACAGGATGTTCAGCCCCCTCCAGCTAAAGTCTCCACTCCTCCAGAGCTAGCTTGATCGCAGGGAGCTCCCTATCTCCCACATAGTAGTTGCGCTCCGCCGAGGTGAGCTTGTGGGAGAAGAAGGCGACAGGGTAAAATTTAGGGGGGTTCCCCGAGGCGTTGGGAGAGAATGGCCCCGACTCCCACCGACGAGGCATCTACCTCGACCACGAAGGGGCGGCTGAGATCTGGGAGAGAACGGGGCTTGGCGCTGAACAAAGATGTGAGGGGCGTGACAATCTTGCTGAAACTCTGGCTGAAGCGTCTGTAAAAGTTGGCGAAGCCAAGGAAGCGCTGGAGGTCCTTCACTGACTGCGGCTTTGGCCAGGACAGGACAGCTTCAACCTTGGCCTTGTCTATGGCCACACCCAGTGGGGGGATGACATACCCCAGGCAGGTGACGACTGAGTGTGGAACACTTTTTCAACTTCATCCGGAGCCGATTTTCCTGTGGTCTCTGGGGAACCAGGAAGCGCTGATAGTACTTGGCTTCTTCCCCCTGCTTATTCCAGATCGCAGTGGCCCAATCCAGGGTGGGACCGGTGAGGAGTGAAATCACTAGGGCAATTAGGGCTGAATCTGCTTCAGAAGGCGAATGAGTAAAATATAAATTACAGTGCAACAAAAAGCCCTGTCAGGATCACCATCATATTGGTCTGGCAGTGCGATCCGGTAGGCAGCAGAGGGCGCCGCTGCGCGTGGCAGACTGGGCGAAAGTGGAACAGTGGCGGATCTACTGGGGACAATGTGAGATGTGGGAACCACAGTGCTTAGAGTTTCATGGCCGGCGATGATCTGGCGAATGGCTTGGGTAACCTCAACGAGATGGTCACGGAGTTCTGCAAGCTGTTCGTCAAGGAGAGGCGTAGTTCCTGTAGCTGCTGTCTCCATATCGGCTCCATAAGTCAGCTGTAACGCGACATGGAAAAATGCTGTAATAAAGGATTGCTGAAAGAAAACTGTCTACTTTATCAAATGCCCTTAAACATTTGACACCATATGACACCAGTGTTAATTATGTTAAAGAGATGAGGAGTGTTATTTGAGGATAATTATACATGTTATATCTAGGTGACATATAGTGTCTCTAATCATCACACCTATTAAAAAAAAATTTAAACCCTAAAGTGATTACATTTTTTTTTAAAATCAGCAGTAAGTGTAAATTATTAAACCAATAAATAATATAATAAAAAAAGCCTTTTACGCTACATAAATGTGGTACTGTGAGCAGGTTAGTTTCCTTTAAGCCTTGAACCCAGTAACTCTGCTAATGACTTTGACAGATGTCTTACCAGGTCATTCAACTCAGCATGAGTGATCATCTAATTCTTTCGAAAAAAATTGGAATGACAAAGCTTGCATAAAATGTGCAGGACATGTGTTGATAGCATGATACAATGCACTAAAGGTCAGCTTTAGAGTACCAATGATGCGGTGGGAGCCTCAAAACCATGTTGATGACTGCAACTTCTGCATGGGATTTGACTCTGATTCGTGATTGAACTGGTCTACCTTATTTTCTGCATTGGTCGGTTGCATAGGTCCATCTTTCAGCCTTCTGCTTTGTTTAAGACCCACATTGGTCTCATGATTTGTGAGCACTTTTGGGCCCTCCCACCCCCCCGCCCTTCAGGTCTTTCAGGTCCCCTGGCACTACTTAAGAGCGGCATTTACAACCTGATGCCGGGTCATATGTTGTTTGAGCAACCCATTCTTTTACGTTTTTCCTGGATTGGCTTCCACATTGAGTGCCATGGATCCGCTCTGCGTCGACCACCCTTGGTTGGCTTCCCTGTATTGACACCTTCTAAGGTCCAAGTCTGAGAACCCGTCACTTCTTTGTGGAACTCTGTCACAGAGACAAACTCTCATATTTTGTTTAATGAATATTTTTTTTCTTATGTTGCTGTTCTGTTTTGTGAGTCAGGCTGTTAGGGGTTCAGGTTCCAAATATCCTTAGCTGGGTTTGCTTTATTTATCAAACATTCTATCAAACAAATTAAGGGTTGGGTTTTTCTTTTTGTCAGCATTTGATTAAGATAACTTACCAATACATTAATTTCTTAAAGCTTTTTATACTTCTTATACCACAGATGTCAATAGTTGTGGTATGTTCTGCATATCCTAAATAAGAAAACAACTTTTTCTGTTTTCCACAATGGTGATGAAAATATTTATGTTAAATTGATCAGTTCCAGTGTTCCATGATGGATATTCACACTCTTTTCAAAGAGTATTAAAATGCTATTAAGGTTTTGTTACACCATATGGACTTAACTATTGGGTCACCTACACAACACCGCTTTTATGACATCTCATTCTAAAGCCGTTGATATTAATATGGAGTCAGTCCCCCTTTGCAACTATAACAGCTTCCACTGTTCTGGGAAGGCTTTCTGTAAGATTTTGGAGTATGTATTTGGAGTTTTTTGCCCAGTATTCCAGAAGAGCATTAGTAAGATCAGAAAGTGATGTCGAATGACAGGTCATGGCTCTTTGCTGGTTCTTCTACACCAACCTTGCTTAAACTGGGGTGCAGTTATTCTGGGACAGAAAAGTCATTTCCCCACAATGATGAAAGCATACATTTGTCCCAAATGTCTTTGTATGATGCTGTGCCTCTGCTGGTGTAATGCCTCATGTATTGTAGCGAAGAACTTTGAAGTTTATAGCAGGGATACGGTTTTGGTGTTGGTACACAAAGTTGTTACAACAACTGTCAGTACTGACCCTGTTAACTATTCTTGAATTGTGTTGTGTGAAAAAGTGTTTAGTTACCAGGGTGCATAAAGTTGTTACTGATATCAGTTTTGCTGTTTCATTCTTTTTTTGTAGGTCCTCCTGTAAATGTCACATGCAACATTTTCATCAACAGCTTCGGTTCTGTAACTGAAACCACAATGGTAAGATTTCTGTCATGTCACTTTTTTCTCTACTTCCTATACCAGATGCCAATGTGTGTCTATCACCCCCCTACCTGCAGGTTCCCTCATAAATGCCACCTGCAACATAATTGTCAACAGTTCAATATGTGAGAGCCCTGTGGTGAGTTAGGTAACAGCCCTGATCTTCTCAAACCTGTCACCATATGCAAGTTGTTTTGTAACATCTGATAGAGAAATGTATCCATGCTTTGAGACAGTCTGACTGTTATCCTTTCTATGTTTGCCCTCTCATACAGCATGAACTGGTTTATTGGTGGTCTGTATTGACTGGCAGTTTTATATTACCAAGTGCTTAGGGCAATATTGGATCCTGAGTGCTTGTTCAATTATTTTTGTGTTAATAATTCACACAGAGACTGGTGGCTAATCATTCCTTTCATTCCCAGCAGCACCCTTGGGAATGCCACATCCTAAAGCCCGGGATTGTTAAAGATTGATTATAGTGGGGTGCCTTGAGATCGCTAAATGCTTAGGGGGTAAACAGTCACCAAGCATCTTTCTCTGCTACGAAACTCGTTAGCAGTCTGAAGCAAATCTGTTTTCCATCTCCAGTAAATATGCAGATTCCCCCTTAATCCAGTGCTAATTGTGTACAGAAAAAGTATACAGAAAAGAGTGCAAAGGACTGCCAATAAACCTTGAAACAGAGAATGAGATGCATTAATAATGCCTATGGTGATTTCAGTAAATCACCTGCATGCTTTAACACTAGCTACATTCCTTACATTCAGGATGAAATCGAATCCACAGCTAATAACTAGACACAATTTGGAAATTCTGATCCTACCTACTGCTTTTAACAATTCAGTTCTAAATATTAGTTGGTGATTATCTGACAGTGTAGTCCATCATTTCATACTAACATCAACAATTGTTTGCCATATCATTCCAGTTAGTAAATATTCAAATATGAGCTCTATTTCCATTATTTTTTATGCCTTCCTAGTACTGTCTTATTCCAGTCACTATATTTTCAGTTGTTAGCTTTCTGATTGGTATGTTACCCAGATATTTAGGCCCTCTGCCTCTCTTAAACAAAGTGTATCTGTTTCCCCACATCTACTATCCTATGTGTGTGGTTCTGCGGTTGACTACCTGGAGCATTGCCTGGCAAATGTTTCTTCAGTAATTGCATGGTTCTAAATGAATTTAGCAACCTATTCTCTCATGTCTCACACTGTTTTCTATAGCACTAGGCATGAAATATAGAATTAAGTATAGAATGAACAGTAATTGTATTATAAGTGACTGAAAATATGAAAAATGTTTTGATTAAACATTGGGGTTAGTAAAAGCAATGTCCTTGCACTACACTAGATCAATGCATGCTCAATTGTCACATAATTTTATTTATGAACAGGAATAAGCATATTTATGCCTTACAGCTTATTTTTACAATGTAACGTAATGTTACAATGTAAATTGTGTGTTAACAGCATTGCTCAAAGGCCAAATGATGGAACTTGTACTCTGAACATCTTTGACCACAGTTTAGTCTGCTGGAGGCTCAAAGATGCACTGTGTTAATATGCTGCTATATCTATAGGCATTAATATGGAGTTGCCCCAACCTCCGTGCAGCTACGCTGAAGCATTGCCCTGCAAGACTTACTTTCACTTAACAGTGCAGTCAGGAAGGTAACGTTTCCCTGGCGTTCGTCAAACTTAGACTCGTCCATCAGACTGTCAGATAGAGAGAGCTGTGATTTCACAGAGCACATTTCCATTGCTTCCACTGTGTCCAGTGGCTGCATGCTTGAAACCACTTCAGTCAACACTTGACATTGTACTTGATGATATAAGGCTTGTAGCCACTCAGTCATGGCAACCCATGCCATGAAACTTTTATGCACTGTGTGCCTCAACATTTAGAGATAAACTTTATGTGGTCTGTCACTATGTGGGTGAGTTTATGTGCTTCCTAAAACTTCCTTCCACTTTTTCATTTTATATATATATATATATATATATATATATATATATATATAATAAAAGAATACGAAATATTTGTAAAAAATTGATGATGAAATATCTATGAGGGAATACATTCCACAACTGACTTGTTTGAAACTTGCCTTTTATTATAGTACCACACTCAAGTTCAATTGCCTCTGTAGAGTTACCAATTCTTTCACAAATGTTTGACCTGTGGTAATGGGACTGAATGAAACGCCTGAATTCAATAATCAAGAGATTTGTCGATACATCCATATAGTGCATTCGCAGTAAAGTTTAAATGTTTCGGTGACGTCCAGGTGACCTCCAGATATGTGAGCATCTGTAAAGGAAACTGCAATATCCTGCAGCCTTTCCTCATTGCAACAGCTCAAACATGGGTTTGTGGAGACTGTTATGCCAGTTGGATAAATTGATTTCACTGACATTTTATACAGCATACAAGTTTCAATGCTGAAAATTATTCAAAATAGGTATATATATAAATATGAATGATTATGATTTGATGTTATCCTAACCACACACCTTGCATCAATTAACAATGGCACTGACAGTTTTAAGAATATTTTATAGCTTCAATTGTGTTATTGTGTTTGTATTGCATTATTGTATATGGGTGTTGTAAATGCAATGCTCTTCTGGAATACAGTAGTCAGAAAGACATGTTGGAAGGAAAGCTACAAAAAACATGATCTCTGTACTTTGTGTTTTCTGCTCTTGGATTGGTCAAGCCATTCATTAAGCTGTTAATGAATCTTTACACCATTAAGGTTGTCACAACATAAAATCATTGCTTGGTTATCACTGCTTATTCTACGGTGTACAGTTGCAATTAAAAAAGTTTGTGAAGCCTTTAATATGATCTCAGTTTTTGTACTTATTATGCATGTTGTTAAATATTAAATGTTAGTATTTATAATAACATAAAATTGTATAAAATTAGACCAAGAACCCCTGGGCTATTGACTGCCAGTGAATGTCAAACTACTAAAGTTATGTGGTATAAGACAACAGTCTTATTTGCCTAAAACTAGAGCAGCCTATTTGGTGTATAACATGCAATCGTGGAAGGTACAGTGAAATAAAATTGTAGTTTCTCAAGATAAGTCTGGACCTTAACCCGTCTGAAATGTTCTGGTGTGGCATAAAGTGGGATGTATGTGCAAGAACATTCCTCTTCTTGCTTGTTTAAATCTAATTAGATGTTTCAGGTAATGCATAGTTTCATATATGTGGAATAGATGGGACAATTGGTTGTCTATTACTAAAGAATGGGCAACATTATTTAGAGAGATCAAGCAGGTCATTCATAATGACTCACAAACCTTTTTCCTAATAACTGTACACTGAACATGGATATAAGGCCATGGGTAAAATAAATGGTTTACGGAATGCTGTAGCCATAATACTAACCACATTCTGCATGAGATGTCATGGAAAGTTGCCTTTTTTCTTTTCTTCTAAACCGCCATAATAGGACACAACTCATTTAAACATCCTCTTTCATGGATTATGCAGGATTACAGAGTGAATATCTTCCTGCGTCAGAAGTGGAATGACCCTCGGCTTTCCTATAGCGAGTACCCTGACTCTTCTCTAGACTTGGACCCATCCATGTTGGACTCCATTTGGAAACCAGACCTGTTCTTTGCAAACGAGAAAGGTGCCAATTTCCATGATGTTACCACTGAGAACAAGCTACTGAGGATATTCAAGGATGGAACAGTTCTGTACAGCATTAGGTATATGAGGAAATGTAATGATCCATTACCATTTTTTGCATGCTATTGTTTGCATTTAGATGGTTTTATTAATGCACAATTATATATCATCATAATTGATGTATATATATATTCATGGTATAAAGAAGTTTGGTGTCATTCATTCATTTGTTTATTCCTTCATTGAGTCATTCATTCAGTAAGCACTCTACCCTGGTAAGACTGGTGGTGGGTCAAAAGTCAAAATTATTTCTATAGTGTTATTACAAAGGAGCATTGTCTCAAAGCAGCTTTACAATATTACATTATATTAAAAGGCCAATCCCAATTTGAGAAAGCCTAGGGCGACAGTGGAAAGGAAAAACTTTCTGACTGTAGAAGGAAGAAACCTTGGGAGGACCAAGACTCAAAACGTGACCTGACCTCCATGGGTGACCTAGATGTTAACTGAAATAATTCAGTTGTAGTAATAGTATTATACAATATAATAGTAATAGTATAACAAAATTAAGTAAATAATACAATTTAAATTAATAAAAAAAATATTTTAATTAAATAACTTAATAGATTTAATTAAATGTAATTTAGATAATAATTTAGTTGTAAGTTGTTGGAGGCACATCGTCTCCTAATAACTAAATGATAGAGGCAGAACACTGGTGTGGCCCGGGCATGGTGGGACTGGGTACTGTTGATGAGGTAGAGGAATATCTAAGTGTGTGGTGCTGGAACTGGTACTGAAACCTGAACAACTAGCTTTCGTTTTCTTTGACAGAGTGAGAATATTGCACAGTAAACTGTTAACTTACCTGATATTTCTTCACGAGAAGCAACATTGTCTGCTTGTGGTTATTTATTTAGCTTTCCCATCTGGAGTGGCATTGTCGTGCTGCTCTTGCAATTGAAAGTTCTGCAGTTTTCTTGACGAATATTAACTCTGTGTAAAATCAAATGTTTAATCAGATTTGACGTATTACCTGTTTACCTTGTCTTAAGGCACTTGTTACACCTCAAGCAGTTCTCATTGGCTTTCTCAAAGCAGAGCCAGACTTTCGACCTCTTCATTGACGTTTCTATAGCTTGCTGTAAGCTCTCTCCCTTTCCGAGCTGGTGGCATGTTTTTTTTTCTACATCAGTATCCTAAGGTTAACTCAAATAGTCCCTCATGACTTTTGTTTTATTCAAGTATTCGAAGATAAGCACCAAATGTTTTCAGGCATTTCGGGGTGGTCATACCGAGGTGGTCAGTGCCTTTTAGGTACCCAGCCTTAGGCATGCGTAGTGTCCAGAAATGACAACAAATGTTTGGTGGGTGAAAAGGGAACCAGGCTGCAGCCAGGAGCTGTGGAAAGTGGGGTGAATGTGCATGTGACATGGTAATTTCAAGCAAACAGTATCAACGGTAAAGGGTTCATTGAAGCAGGGTGGCAGGGCTTCGAACTGACGAAGTAGTCATATGGAAACCAATGAGGTAATAGATCTTACTGACATGTGTGGAAAAGGCAGAGGCAGAGGCGTTGTTGAAACACCAACTCACATTGCAAGAGGAACCTCTGAAACTGCCTGATATTGCAGTGGTAGGGTGCTGGATGGGCTTGTTATCAGGTAGGTGCATTGTTGCTGGAGGAGGCGACCCAGTTGGTGTGTCCAGATGGGGAGCGGAACTCTGATTAGTGTCGGGTCTAGCAGACGTCTGGTTCTTGGTGCTGGGGTTCTGAGTCGGGACTGAACAAAAGATATTAATGGTGGTGCTTAATCTGGCAACCTCACTGCTTAATAGGCAGTTTGATTTCAATAGTGTATTCAGTAATTTGTCGTGTTGGTATAGCCACATTTGTTGCCGGTCAAGCACAGCCACCAACGTCAGAGGATGGGCCGCCCGTGAGTCTCTGGGTTCCATAACTGGCCAGAACGCACTGTTGTAGGTGCTCTAGAGGCTCTAGAGTAGTGTAGTGGATATGGTATATCAAGCATTTGCCAAGGTTTTGCTAACTAATTGCAGTGATATCTGAGATGTATCAGATAGATGTAGATAGAGTTTTCAGCTCTGATAAGTTTTTGTTTGGTACAGGAACATTTGCCTATAAAGTATTGTATTTTGTGAATGAGCATTTAAATCTAGAGTGTTATATTAAGTGAAGTGGCATTTGGCGGTGGAGTGTTGTTTGGTGAATGGACATTTAGATGATACATATATTGACCAATTGTGTGTGACAAGGCTGGACCCAAAGAGAAGTGTGAAAGCAATGCAAAGACATGTACACAGTGTATAGTGAATGTTGAATTCATCATCAGCCTGAAATCAAAACCAGATAACAGAAAGCCAAATGTAAGACTGTCATGACTGGCAGAAACTGGAGACAGGAAGCTGATTCAAGCAAACTTTATTAAGAATACTATCAAGAAGCACAAATGATCAGAGCAAAATATATTTAGACTAGTCATAACCAGAAGTAGAGTAATCAGAAAGTGAAATCATAATTATTATACTACCAGGCAGTAGTGTTCAAAGCAGATAGCAAGGTCAGGAAATGAAGCGGGGTTCAAGAACAGGAAAAACCAAGTAGGGAACAGGAAGCTCAGAAACAATTTGTAAAAACAGTGAAACTTGACAAGAAGTAAATGTGCATACAGCATTTAAATGTGATGAGTTTAATGTATAAACTCTTTCTGGATACATTTTAGGTCCCAAAAAGAGGACACATTCAGAAAAATGAGACCTTTGTTCATCATAGTAAAGGGGTATTTTAGCTCTTGGGTGTTTTGTGTGCTAAAGGCTCATTTTGCTGGTGTGCTACTAATTCATCACTTCACCATAATTCCCCTTTCAGCTAAATGCCATAGCAACCGTGAGGGATACCACTGCAATAAGCTAGCAATATCTTAACAAATCCTTGGGATACCATAGCAACCATCCAGAGCCACATTTTGCAAGCACTGCGTATTTTCATTTGAAAATGCAAATGTAGTTGCTTCGGGGGTTTGTCGTCACCTGTGTCTGTGTGTGATGGAAGGTGTTATGGACAAATTTGTCCCCTAGAGCAAACAGTTCACTAGGCATCACAGCCAATGCCAGTTGACAGCTTATCTTTTCTGGTTTCATATGATGCGCCCAATGTGGACAAATGTATGTAGACACCTCTTCTAAATAATGATCTGTTATTTCATCCCCTCTGCCTCTCTGCTGTATATTTGATCATTTATTTACCATCACCACCATTTCTTCCTGCTTCTTTGTTAATTTTCTCTTGTCTTGCTCATTTTGTTTAAATCTAAAATCTTTCTTATCCTCCATTCTTGATGTTTGGCTTTCATGGTATCAAAATGGTGTGTTATTCATTGTTATGTATTAATAGTGACACTATCAATTATTTATTGCTAGGTTGACGTTAATCCTGTCCTGTCCTATGGATTTAAAGAATTTCCCAATGGATGTTCAGACATGCACTATGCAGCTGGAGAGCTGTAGGTATCCACATATCATCTTTAATGTTTATCTTTTCACAATACACTAAACCACTTAAACATTTCATACACTTTCTACACTCATTCTCAGGTTACATTGAATTTAATGATAATATTGTACATATTCCATATTAAGAACCATATATATATAATCAATAACTTTTTCAACATTATAATATGATTTTCAGTTGGCTACACAATGAATGATCTAATCTTTGAATGGCTGGAGCCGGGGCCGGTGCAGGTGGCTGATGGTCTCACACTGCCTCAGTTCATCATCAGGGAGGAGAAAGAGCTTGGATACTGCACAAAACACTACAACACAGGTAACATGATACCAACAGTTACCTCAAACACCACAACACAGGTGACAGCATGTAAAAAAATTAAACAATTCCAATACTCATCACTAATAGCCTGTCTTCTGTACATCGGTACTACTTTTATGGAGGTGACTTCTGTACTTGTCTTCCTCAGCGTTGATTGGGTGGTTTTCATAGCTTCTTTACCTGCCAATCTCAGTGAAAGAGGCATGACTTTTCTTTCCACTTGTTTGAGTGAAGAAAGCACATTAAATCAGATTAGTAAGATAAGCAGTGTAGTCAATGTATCTGTCAGTGACAGTGAAGGAGGTATGAGCCCTGTATCTCTAGGTCCAGAAGATCTGTTGTGGGTGTTCTTATGGTAGGTTTCTTTCTGCTGTAGGTAAGTTCACCTGCATCGAGGTGAAGTTTCAGTTGGAGAGGCAAATGGGCTACTACCTAATCCAGATGTACATTCCCAGTTTGCTCATCGTCATTCTCTCCTGGGTGTCTTTCTGGATCAATATGGATGCAGCACCAGCTCGAGTTGCCCTTGGCATCACCACCGTGCTCACTATGACAACACAGAGCTCTGGATCTAGAGCCTCACTGCCAAAGGTACACCCAAATATGATTTGTTCAGTTTCAGTGCTTCAGAGCCAAATTATGCCCGTTTAAAACATGTTGAGTCTATGGATTATCACCCGATTATGGATTATGGATTATTAGTTTGTCAAAACTGATTTTTTTTTCAGGAAACACCTCGGGCCAAAATAAAAACTGGATTAAAACTGGATTTGCATTTAGAAATGAAAGAGGGCTGGAAAAATACACTTGGACATGACAATTGGGAAGTATGTTATGTATATTATGAAAAAGCAATGGGAATTGCAGTTGGTTAATGCCACTGGAAATGGAGAGACATCTGTGAAGTAAATCTGAAGATAGATTCGAACTGCAAATCGGAAAGACAACAAGAAAATGCATTTGTGAACAGGAAATACAGCTGGGTAATGCATTTAACAACTAAACAGAAAATGAGAAATACAATGCAATAGGCAACTGGAGAAAGTTTGGAAAAGGTTACTGAGATTGGAATGGACTGGAAATGTATTGTTTTAGGATTAGGTTCAAATCCTATTATGGAGCATGCAGTACCGCTGGCCGACAATAGAGAGCAGCGATGTTGTGCTTAAGGTGCTGGGGTTGGGGCTAGCCCTGGCACGCCTGCACTAATCAATATTAGCGCCCATTTACTCTAATGAGATGTTCACCTGCTCGCTCAGGTATTTAAAGCCTTAAATGAGTAATATCTCTTATTGCACCCATGCCTTACATTTGTTGGCCTTACTTTGTAGCACTCCAGCGAGAAGTTCTGTAATCGGTAGTGCTTAGCTTCCATACATACATACAGTATTATATTTACATTTACGTTTATGTCATTTAGCAGACGCCCTTGTCCAGAGCGACTTACAACTTATACAGTCTTACAGTCCAAGCAATGGTGGGTTAAGGGCCTTGCTCAGAGACCCAACTGTGGCAGCTTGGCAGAACCCTGGACCACCAGTGCCTTAATCGCTAGGCTACCGCAGTCTATATATATAATGTATTGAAACATCACCTTTTGTGAAGTGTGTGAGCTCTTAAGAACACGCCCCTCTTCTCTGGACAGTCCTGCTTTCTCTGGCTAACATATGTGAACCCTAACTAATCAAGGTTTTGTTTGGGACCTGATGAGTATGGAGGCCTCATAGTCAGTGCTCCATGCCTGCCTGTGCTGTGGTGATACAGACTTCACTCATCTTGTATCCAGGCTAGAGGTGGTCTAGCATGGTAATAGAGCCACGTTTTAATTGTACAGTTTTGTACAACGTATATTTCAATCGCTTACATATAGTATCATTACATTCACACATACATAATTTCAGTCAATTGCAACAACTCCTTCTTGGTTAAAAACTAAATAAATAAATGATGTCAGTGAGTGTAGGTTTCAGAACTGACATTCTGTGCCACTTTCATATTGAAAGTTATTGGCAGTAGCGTGATTAGAATTAAAGTACTATGTTTGTTTATGTGTCCACATACTTTCAGCCATGTAGAGAAGCACTGGTATTAAAGTTTGGTGTTTCTCGTTACTGAACAGGTCTCGTATGTGAAGGCTATCGATATTTGGATGGCTGTGTGCTTGCTGTTCGTCTTCGCAGCATTGCTGGAATATGCTGGAGTCAATTTCGTTTCCCGACAACAGAAGGAGTTTCTCAAGCTGAAACGAAGGCAGCGACGAAATATGAAGGTACAAAATATAACTTTTTTCTAAGATCAAAAAGCATAAACATATAGAGTATACAGGACCTTATTTACATAAAATTAAAAAACAAAAACATACCGTCCGTATTTAAATAATACGTCTAACACTACATTGTGAGTCAAAATTTCAGTATCTTACAAAAGTGAGTACACTCCTCATATTTTTATTTTTTAACTACACTGCTCATAAAAAGTTTATTAGCGGATATTATCCCCTAATTTTTGTATATTTTATTATATCTTATCATGGGTCAACACTGAAATATATGACACTTGGATACAATGTAAAGTAGTCAATCTACAGATTGTATAACAGTGTAAATTTGCTCTCAAAATAACTCAACAAACAGCCATTAACCACTGGAAACAAGCACAAGTGAGTACACCACTAAGTGAAAATGGACAAATTGTGCCCAATTAGTCAAAGAAGTTGATTGCACATGCTCAGCATTATATCCATATGATTGCTTTTGGTAATATATGTAGGAGTGCTGGCAGCATTGCTGCAAAAATTAAATAACCAGGGGTTCAGCCTGTCAGAACTCAGACCATACCAGTGTATCAGTCTAAACCACTGTATCAAACTGTTCTGCCTGGATGTCGTCCCAGAAGGAAGCCTCTTCTAAAGATGATTCACAAGAAAGCCTGTAAACAGTTTGCTGAAGACAAGCAGACTAAGGACATCGATTACTGGAACCTGTCTTGTGATCTGTTAAGAAGAAGTTTTTTTTTTTTACTTTTTGGTTCATATGGTGCCAAGCATGTGTGCCAGCAACCTGGTGAAGACTATAAAGACAAGTGTGTCTTGCCTACAGTTAAGCATGGTGGTGGGAATATCATGGTTTGGTGCTGCATGAGTGCTGCCGGCTGTGGGGAACTACAGTTCTTTGAGGGAACCATGAATGCCAACATATACTGTGATCTACTGAAGCAGAGCTTTAGAAACAGGGCCGCAGGGCTGAGGGTCAAGCATGTCTCCAGACCAAAACCCTAGTAAGCATGTGTGGAGAAGCATAAGGTCTCTTATTTTAACCAGCTCTTTGATGTCATCATGGAGGAGTTGAAGAGGATTCCAGTGGCAACCTTGTGAAGCTCCAGTGAATTTCATGCCCAAGAGAGTTAAAACAGTGCTGTAAAATAATGGTGGCCACACAAAATGTTGGCACAATTTGGCCATTTTCACTTGCCAGCAGTTTAGACATTAATGGATGTGTTGAGTTATTTTGAAGGCATGGCAAATTAACACTGTGATAAGCTGTAGACTGACTACTACTAACTACTAGATTGTATTAAAGTATCTTCATTTTGTCCCATGAAAAGATATAATACTTTAATATATTTTTAAAATTGAGATGAAATTGTGAGATACTTTATACACATGTATATGCATACATACATATGAGTGATATGTGTATGAATATACTGTAGAAGTATTTATGGGCGTGCCCATACTTGAACGAGAAGGAGCAATTTCCACTGGCGAGATGCTTGCCGTCCCAATCCCAAAACATTTTGTATGCCAAAGCTGTGCAGTACTGCGTGCTCCCTAATACTACAGTATGATTTTAATGATGACATCACTAGATCCAGTAATCCAACAATCACATAACATTCTCATGGTTCTTGATTGTTTCGCAGGAGGAGGACCTACAAGATGGGCGTTTTCATTTCTCCGGCTACAGCATAACTACATGCCTAAAGGATGGAATTGTGACAAAAAGTGACAACCCCATCCAGCAGCCGCTAGCAGAGAACAACAGGAGAAAGTTTGTGGACAGAGCAAAGAGGATTGACACCATTTCCAGAGCTGCTTTTCCTCTTGCCTTCCTCATCTTCAACATATTCTATTGGATCACGTACAAAATAATCAGGCATGATTATGCCACCAAAGTGTAGCAGCTGTGATTTAGCCAGGAATAATGGCATCTTCAGGAGCATCCCTGTTATTGAAAAGCAGGAACAAGGAAATCATGGGAGCTGGGTTTGTGATAACCCTCAAACCCTGACATTTCCACCACCATGCTTGACTGTATTTAATCATGAATGATCAGAACTGGTGGATGGTTAGCAGATGTACAGATTGTGTTTTAACTGCAGCGTTGATACTGTAACTGGAACTTGGTGACGGATCTACATGGTGAAGGATTTGTTATGAGTGTATCTATTTTTTGTTGAAGAAAGAAGAAACGGAGATATTTTGATTAAGAGTTCTCACATGACAAGGATAAAAAAATAAAAATAAAAATCACCTTACATTACAAACCCCTACCATTAAACCCAAATAAGTATTGCAAGTACATTGATTCAGAAGTGATTTATATTTGGTTATTATTAGGTAGGGTCAGAAAATTTCACAAATTGTGAAGCTTGTGAAAGGGCAGACTGATTTTTAGTCCAGGCCCTCTGAGTTTACTTATATCATTTCAGTCACCTTCCATTACCTGTGTTCATGTAAAATGAACAAAATCCACTGTTTACATTTAAACTGATTCTTTTTCTTGCCTAAGTACGATGCATAAGGTGAACATGTCAGTTTTTCTCTGTGGCAATGAAATCTGTTAAAGTTGTATAGTGCACACATCATTAGAGGAACTGTGTTAAGGATAAAGACGAGTATTCATTTAGAAATATCCCCTTTTTGTGAGCAGTATATATTTTAGAGATATACCAATCAATCTCTACCTGTTACATTATCAAAATACTGTATTTTATTGGTTAACTATATTTTCGTTCACTTTATTCATATACCCAAAAGCACATATATGTGTAGGCAATTGTTTAAGGTTTTGATTTTAAAATCTCAGTGAATGAATGTTTACTTGTTGAATACAGAGCCTGACATTAGAACACCTAACAAATGTCCTAAAACACATTCAGTAGTTTTAAACAGTAACATTTAGAAATTGTTACGGAGGTGTTTTTTTTATCATAAGTAGCTGAATCATTGCATGTTCTTAGAGAAGTATGCATTCATAAAACTTACAATGAACGTAGCACAGCAAGAGAAAGGTTAGGTCTGTCACCTCAAACCTCAAGAGACGACTGTGGATTTTGCATGTTCTTTTGATTTTGCCTGGTTCCTTAAATTTCATTTACAGGGAATGCACCAGTTCTGACTCTTTCACTAGTCAATTTCAGTAGGTTTAGCTAGTTTTCCCCTTACTAAATCTTCCTTTAATAAGTTTGTGTCCTATCCTGGAATACCAGCTTCACTGCATTTGTTTTATTCTCCAGCTGCTTTTCTACAGGCATGATCATCAGTGTCTACTTCATTGTTTGTTTGTAGCACTGAACTATCTTCAGGACTGTTCTTTTTTTTACTTATCTAAAATACAGAAAAAGTGACATAGTTCAGCTAATATAGATATGAACAGGGTTAGAGACAAATCAGCAGAACTGTCCAAATACTTATGGATGATACAAAATGTGTTACCATAATATGAAAAAATAGCCTTAAATGTAATGTTTAATTCCAGTGATTGTTAAGAGATATAACAGAAATAGTTTTCATTGTCTTTTGGCTTACACAGGATTCAGTTGCAAAAAATGTGCTTTTATGATAAGCTGGATCCAATGTGTGAAATACTTAAGCCTTAGGCCTGCTCATTATGGCACATTTTTATTCCCTCATGTCTTGGAGCGTTTCATACATTGCTTAGGTTACTAGCTGTGGCTTGTGCTTGTACTTTGAACCATGTTTGAAATAAAGTTGAAGTAAGTGTATAATCTCACTGTTAATGTAACATCTGGTATGCCTCACTCTCCCTAAATGCATATATAATGCATAATCCTCTCTGCATATTTCAAACTTATTACTGTATATTGACTTAAAAATTAATTTTATGTCCACATAATTAAAACATTTTCCACTTAGAGTTTATACCAGAATTCACTGGGCACAGGCTAAAGTGCTGCCTGGATAGGATGCCAGACCAACACAGAGCCCCACATAACCACAACATTTGACTTTTGTATTACATCAATTCCAATGAAGTTAGGAATTTAGAGATTTCATTTTTCAGAAATCTCTTAGAGTAAGCGACAAGTCCAAAAACCAACATTGAATGGCTGTGACCTTCGATCATTCAGGTGGCACTGCATTAAAAAACGACATTCACATTGTTATCAGTGCAAAGTTCAAAAGCCAGCATGATGGTATGGAGGTTAGTGACATGGCATGGGTAACTTGTCCATCTATGAAGGCAACATTGATGCTAAAAAGTACATACAGGTTTTGGAGCAGCTTATGCTACCATCCAAGCAACATCTTTTTCAGGGACGTCCCTGCTTATTTCAGCAAGACAATACCAAGCCACGTTCTGTACATGTTACAACAGCGTGCCTTTATAGTAAAAGTGTGTGGGTATTAGACTGGCCTGCCTGCAGTCTAGACCTAGACCTATTGAAAATGTATGGCACATTATGAAATACAACAACGGAGAAGGTGATGTAACACAGTGGTAAACAACTACTTTGGAACATGTTGCAGGCCTCAAATTCAAAACGAGAGAATATTTGCAAAAAACAATAAAGTTTATCCGTTTGAACATTGAATATCTTATCTTCTATACAACTGAATATGGGCTGAAGAGGATTTGCAAATCATATTCTGTTTTTATTTGTTTTACACAACGTCACAACTTTAACTGAAATTGAAGATGTATAAGTGGAGCCTGCATTTTTAGGCCTGTAACTCATTAAAAGACATGGACAATTAAGGGCTAATAATGAGGTGACAAAACTAAAATGTGATTTCCAACAGTTGACTGTAATCATGATTTGGTACAAAACAGAATGTACAATAACATTAAAGAATATAATTACACAAAGTTCTTAAATCTTTGCTTCAATTTCCAAAAACACTTGTAATTTTAACCATTTGTGTTGTTGATTTTTTTAAATAATATTAGCATGCTACAAGTTGAGAAACAAGAGAAAATAAATTACAAAACCCAAATAGGCAATTTTTAGCTTTAAGAGTCACTTAGGCGTCCCTCTATTAGAGCAGCAACATCACTGTTCATCTTAACATTAATAACTCTTTCTACCGCTTCACGATACAGCTGTGCCTCCACATGTGGACGGAGATGACTGCCACTCCGTTCTCTGTGCCAGCATTCACGGGTGATATGAAGGCCAGTGCCATGTTTACCCTTTTCTATTGACTCTTCGGGTTCTACACAGACAAGTGCAGCCATAGCCTGTTTTATCCATAGGATCTCAGTCTCCATAAAAAGGGTTGGATTTTGTTGGTCGGTCCTCTTATATTTAAGAAGCTCAATGTGATGTGATGAAGGGAGGAAGCTGTGCAAAGTGTCCAAGAAGCTAAGCAAGCCAAGGTGATCACTGCAAAACAAAGAACAATGTAACAAAGATGTATGCATATTTGAATCATTAGCCTTCACAGGGCCCTGTGTTACAAGACAAAGCATTATTATTAATTCAGTCATATGGTATGCAGTCATTATGCTGGTATACACCCTTCAGGCATAACATTACAGCACCTAGCTGTCGTAGAAATGTTTCATAATTTATTAAAAAAGAAAAACTGAAATAATCACATGGTCATAAGTTTTCAGACCCTTTGCTCAGGGAGTGCTTAGGATTATTGTCTTGTTGGCAGGTGAACCTTCGGCCCAGTCTGAGTTCCTGAGCAAATGGAAAATGTTTTCTTCCAGGATATTTCTGTACATGGCCACATTCATCTTTCCTTCAATTGCAACCAGTAGTCCCTGCAGCTGAAAAACACCCTATAGCATGATACTGCCACCACCATGTTTCACTGTTAGGATTGTATTGGGCAGGTGATGGTGCCTGGTTTTCTCCACACATACTGCTTATAAATAACACCAAAAAGTTCAGTCTTCGTCTCATCAGACCAGAGAATCATTTCTCATATTTTTTTTGGTATTTCTCTGCCATAAAGTCCCGACTGGGCTGCAGTGATAGTTGACTTTGTGGAACTTTCTCCCATCTTCTTACTGCATCTCTGGAGCTCAGCCACAGTCATCTTTGGGTTCTTCTTCACCTTTCTCACCAAGGCTCTTCTCCTACGATTGCTAAGTTTGGCTGGACGACCAGGTCTAGGAAGAGTTTTAGTTGTCCAAAACTTCCATTTAAGGATTATGGATTCCACTGTGCTCTTAAGAATCTTGAGTGCTACAGAATTTGTTTTGTAATTTTGGTCAGATCTGTGCTTTGCCACAATTCTGTTTCTGAGCTCCTTGGGCAGTTCCTTCATCCTCGTGATTCTCATTTACATTGACATGCACTGTGAGTTGTGAGGTCTTATATAGACAGGTGTGCACCTTTCCTAATCAAGTCCAATCAGTTCAATTAAACACAACTGGACTCAAATGAAGGAGCAGA
Organism: Parotocinclus haroldoi; assembly: GCA_034779995.1. Taxonomy (NCBI): domain Eukaryota; kingdom Metazoa; phylum Chordata; class Actinopteri; order Siluriformes; family Loricariidae; genus Parotocinclus; species Parotocinclus haroldoi. The sequence goes on from JAUZST010025312.1 coordinate 25,872, forward strand.
ATCATCTCAAGAAGGATAAGAAGAAATGAACAGATTGTGAGTTAAATATGAGAGTCACAGCAAAGGGTCTGAATACTTATGACCATGTGATATTTCAGTTTTTCTTTTTTAATACATTTTTTTCTGTCAAGATGGGATGCTGAGTGTACATTAATGAGAAATAAAATGAACATTTTTGATGTCTGCAATGAAACAAAAAAAATGTAAAGGGGTCTGAATACTTACTTTCTGTACCCACTGTATATAGTCATGGATTTTCTAATGTAAATTATCTGTCACTGATCACTGATATCCATTTACTGCTGGTGGCATTCAGTGACTGTTTTATTGATACAATAGTGTGGCAGCTATTGCATATTTGTGAGGGTTCCCCTTTTAGGAAGATGTTAAATCTTGTTAATTCTGTTTGGCTGTCCCATATACAGTGGGGAAAATAAGTATTTCATACAATGCAATACAATTTTGGAAAATATTTCCACCTACAAAGAATGGAGGACCTTGCTTCTTAATGCTTCTTTATGGACCCACGCCTCAGTTAGCCTGACTGTGGATTTGGGGTCATTGCCATGCTGGAAGACCCAGCCACGACCCAGCCACGACCCATCATCGATGCTCTTACTGAGGGATGGAGGTTATTGGCCAAAATCATGCGTACATGATCTCATCCAACCTCAGTTCAGTACGGTGCACTTATCCTGTCATCTTTGCAGAAAAGCACCCCCAAAGTATGATGTTACCATGCTTCATGGTTGGGACGTGTTCTTGAGGTTGTACTCATGCTTCCTCTCCCTGCAAATACAGCGAGTGGAGTTCATAACATGTGGTCTCATCTGACCACATGACCTTTTCACATGCCTCCTTGGGATCATCTAGATGGTCACTGGCAAACGTCAAACGGGCCTGGACATTTTCTGGCGTGAGCAGGGGGACCTCATGTGCCCTGCAGCATTTTAATCCATGACGGTGTAGTGTGTTACTAACAGTCATTTCGGAGACTGTGGTGCCAGCCCTCTTAAGGTCTTGTGCAGTTCTGGGCTGATCCTTACCTCACAAGTGGAGATATTCTGCTCTCGCAGATGCTTGTGCGAGCAATAGCTAGACAGATAGCTAACAGGAATTCCCAGGAGAATCAAGCTTCTTAAAAGGAGTGGATTTACTGGGGACTTCAGGATTATTCACCCTTTGTTGTTTATTTGATTCTCTCCTTTCTTTCGTACATGTAAAACTGCAAATACAAACCAAAATGTATTTTTACCATAAGCACAAATGAGATTAATATTACACCTTTTTCATCATCTGTGTTGAACTGGCCTGAATCAGTTATTACTGGTTATGTATATATGTACAGACGCTAATTACCATTATGAGAACTACAATGGGTAAGAGGTAACCAATGAACAGTAAGTTCAAAATGTGAAGGTGAAGCCATACTGGTCCTCTTGTACGACAAAGCTGTAAAACATCATCTGTGATTGCCACTTGATCCTTTCTAAAGCACATGAGGACACCAATGAGAGTTGTTTATATCTGGGTCACTGAGGAGAGTGTCATTTAAAGATATCCCCTTGCACTGGGCACTCGAATCAAAGACTACTCTTATTTGCCCAGGTTTCTGAGGATGGTACACACCAAATATAGGGAGATAGCATCTTTCCTCATGTTGCCTCAGAGGTGGAGCAGGATCCGCTTGGTCACTATTAAAACATTTTCTGCATGAAGGTGAACTGTTCTCTCATAGCTGGACATTTTTCAAGAGTGCATTGCAGAGTACGAAGTCGTTTAAGTACTTGATCTTTGTTATTTGAAAGTATAGGACGAGGGGAGCCACCAACTGGCTATATCTGTTTTTCCATGATGTCGAGAAAGATCTTATCTTCGAGTGACAGTGCAGGCTTGTCATCATCTTGATTTCTTTGGAATACAGTGTCTCCCAACCTTTCGGGATCTGTCTTGAACTTAAACTCAGCTAGAGACTGAAGGCTTTCTTGTGGCAGGTTGGTGTGAACACTCATTTTCTCCTTTACCTGGATGTGATTTGTGCAAGGACTAAGGAAAGATGAGAGGCCATTCTGTAAGGTGTTGGTTTTGAATACAGTAAGATTGATGGGTTTGTGGGCTCCACCCAGACAGATTTTTCCAACAATGACCCAGCCCAAGTCTAACCTTTGGGCATACGGAGTGTGCTTCTCACGCGCTTTATGCACGCTGAGAATGTCTCTTCCTAGCAAGAGGAAAATAGCAGCTCTGGAATTTTGTCTGCTATACATCTAAGGTGAGGGTAATACTGTGCAGTCTCTGGTGTTGGGATTTCATATCTGTCATCTGGCAGCATGTCACATTCAATTGAAGTCGGAAGCATCATCTGAATTTTTCCATTGATTGACTCAATAGCTAAATTGCTTGATCTCCATCCTGTTGCTTCTATGGTACCTGAACATGTTTTTAAAATGTAAGGAGATGACTCTCCACGGATGCTGAATAAATCAAAGAGCTCAGCTTTTGCCGGTGACCGATTAATCTGGTCATCCAAGACTGCGTACATCCTCTGTGCTTTCTCAGGATGACCCACATTGTATACATTCACCAGAAGGATTTTGGAACAGGATCTGTATTTTAAAAAACTGCCCACAAATCTCTGTGCACGTTGTGGTGACTGGATGTGTTGGAGATTCTTCCTTCTCCACGGAAGAATTTCACTGACATTTTGCGTGTGTTTAGTCGAACCACAGCATTTGAAGCAGATAGATACGCCTTTAAGATACTCCTTCCGCTCATCGATGTTCTTTCTTTTAAACCCGCGACACTTGGATAATGGATGTGGTTTATTGTAAATATGGCACTGACTGTGTGGTTCTTCTGCTCTCCTTTCCTGATCCGCACACCGAACTATAGGCATGGTTGCTACCTCTGTCGTTCTTACTGACAATGGCAATCGTTTACGAAATTTCTCAAGTTAACTCTCTGTCTTTAGAGATGTTTGGTTGGTGCGCTGTGGAAAATGTGAAACTTGGGTCGTTTGTTGACTGCGAATAAATTACACAAAGAAACTAAAGGTGGGAAACGTCCCTCTGCTTTTGCTGATTCACTCTCCAGCAGGACATCTCCAAGCTCTCTAAGCTTTTGATTATCTTTATTCGAGATTCTAGGGAAATCTTCAACTTTCTTTAGCAGGACATGCTCTATGACTTCAGGACACCCAAAGCATTCTTCCAATCTCTGTGCCACAACATGTTAACACCAGTTTCAGGATTATGAACTGACCTGATGCTTTTGGCTTGATGAGATGAATCAGGTCCTAGCCACTTTGTTAAGGGATCAAGCTCTTCTCTGGCATTTAACTCAAGGTCTCTTGTAATGCTTTGAAAGGTCACACGCCCAGTAATTTTTAGGACAATCATCGAATTTCAGCAGCCCAGAAGACACCAACTCTTTGCGAATCAGATACTTGGTTAGATCACTTGTTAATGTGTGATCAGACAGGCAGCATGTGGTAGAGGACTGTGGGAGAGGATAATAATGTGGGTCTTCTGCAGTTGTCATGTTGTAATTTGATACAGCATCCCCCAAGAATCCCCTACCAAAGAAATACAAATCTTGCTTTTTATGCTTCCTAAAAGTGCTAACATCAATTAAGTTCCAACAAACTCAAAAAAAGGGGAGGATGAGAGCCCATGTGCGCTGGTTAGACTAAAAACAAAATGGAGGATGCCTTGCCTGAAACAGTTCATTCACTGCAATACCAAAATTGCTAATGCTAAAGAATCTGAATAACTGAACCTAAATAGTGGGACAGAATAGGAGATCTTGCATGGAGCCCCAGACTGATGAAGATTGTCAGTCATCTTGTGTTTCTTCCATTTTCTACTAATTGCATGAAGAGTTTTTGTCTTCTCACCAAGCTACTTGCATATTGTCCTATAGCCAATCCCAGTCTTCTGCAGGTCTACAATTTTGCTGGTTTGCTTAGACCACTCTTTGTTCTTGGGCATGGTTGGGAGGTTGGAGTGTGAGTGACCGTGTGGACAGGTGTCTTTAATACAGGTAACAAACAGTATATACAGTGGGGCAAAAAGTATTTAGTCAGCCACTGATTGTGCAAGTTCTCGTACTTAGAAAGATGAGAGAGGCCTGTAATTTTCATCAAAGTCATTTATTTGAAATTTATGGTGTGAAATAAGTACAGTCGATTTTGGTTAATGGGACTACATCAAGAGACGATCTTTTTTTTTTAAATAACCGGCTGGTCTGATTAAATGAACATGGCTTATGTTACAAGTCGGGACGTGCTATGTAACATATTAAATGTTTATTAAACCTTTATTGTATGATTTTACACGTATAGTGAATGTACAAACAAGAACTACTGTTGCTTACCAACTTTATTAATTTAAAAATAAATTTGCAAACAGGTTTTTCGAAACGATCTACAACACAATGTATAGATAGTTCTTACTAAATTACGTTTTACAACATAACATTGTCTCAAAGCAGCTTTACAGTAATACATTATCTTAAAAGGACAATCCCAAGTTGCGCAAACCTGGGGCGACAGCGAAAAGGAAAAACTCCCTAAAAATGGTAGGAAGAAACCTCGGGAGGACCAAGACTTAGCAGGGGACCCATCCTCCATGGTCGGCCTAGATGTTAATTAAATGAATACTAAATGTATATTAAATCATAGCAAAATTAGTTCAAAATAAATAACATATTATTAATAAAATTTTACATAACCATTTGTTGGCAATGACAGAGGTCAAACGTTTCCTGTAAGTCTTCACCAGGTTTGCACACACTTTAGCTGCAATGATGTTACATTTTTGCATTTTTTTCACGTTTATTCGAGGTGAGGTATGAATTTCTCATTTTGGTCATGCCATTAACCGGAAGATCTTGATAAAGATAGAGACCACACCTGCAGCAGAAAACCATTTAGGAGAGCCCAGTGGTGACCTGTTTATATTTATCTGAACTTCAATTCAATTCAATTCAATTTTATTTATATAGCGCTTTTTACAATGTAGCATCGTCTCAAAGCAGCTTTACAGT